>ML285134.1:0-65417 GCA_005239495.1 Nicotiana undulata
TTTGCACGTTTCGTTCGTATCACATGGATCATGCCAAAAGAAAGAAGGGATAGCCTTAACATATCTGGAGTAGGGAAAATCCGTGTGATATTCTTGAGAAGGTTTTCACTGTATTTCCTTAAAATTGCAAAATCTATGTTCGATTTATTACAGACCTGCACCCTTTCTATGTAAGTTTCAGATTGCTTTCGTTGTTGGCTTTAGGTTACATTTCGTTAGCTTCAGAATGCTTTGATGAAAAGCCATTTCTAATCTCTCAATAATTGAAGATATGAATCTTCTAATTTGTAAAATAAAATATGTAGCCTTTTTTTGAAATTCAAGGCTTGTCTCTTAATTAGTTGCCACCTAGTCCCAACATGACTAATGAGTCATTGTTTTGGGTGGTGGTTGCTGCCACGTTTTATTTTGGGAGGGGGTGTGTTTAACTCTTATCTTATATTTTATTAATTAATTAAGTAATGTCCTATTATCCGATAATTAACCAATTACCTGTATGATTAAGAATTATCTCAAATTATTTAAAATACTATTCACTTTTAACACATCTTATACACCTTACTATCATGGCCATGTGGTACCTTGTATGGTACTAGTCCATAAATACCAGGTATTTTGGCTCAGGCCGTATTTTTTCCCAACTTGTCAAACTTTGACAAAAATTCATTTTCTTTGACTTGCTTCCCCTCTCACCTTCACGAATTTACTCATCACTTGTTTGAAATAGCATAATCCTTATAATCTCCAAATAATATTTTCCTTGGACTGATGTCAATTTCCTTACGAAAAATTCAATGTACAATACTACAGGGTGCAACATCATCATAATTTAATACTGCGAAGCGTAACATCATCGTAGTGTAATACTGCAAGGCGTAACATCATCGTAATGTAATATTACGGGACGTAGTATCGATGTAATATTATGGGGCGTAACATGGATGATCAATTCTCATATGTCTAGTAAGAGTCCCAGTCCCCCCTAAATTTTCTCCAGTCAGATGTGTAAAATCAATTTTACAAAGTTTGCATATAACTCTGTCAGTACCTTCAATTATCGCAAAAAAATTCCAAACCTTACTTCTCTTTCTACGATTACTAGTCGGAGCCACAGGTGGTCTACTACTTGTGCCACGACCACCACCCCTTGTAGCAACTCCAACACTATTAGCTCCAGCACTACTTGGTGTAACTGGTTTCTCATCTTCCATTTCTAATTCATTATCTTCTATTCCAAAATCTTCTTGTAATTGTTCATAATCTATATTATCATTAGGCGAAGTTTCGGAAACATGTGTAAATGGGATATTACTATTACTACCAGATGTTGAAGGACTACCTCTTCTTTTATTTCCCCTACTAGTAACTTTTCTACATGCTCTTTTAGCAACATTAAACATACTGTAAAATTTAAGTATAAGCAGAAATTAAATATGCAAATAAAATAGTAAATAAGAGAAAGAGTTGGAGAGAGTGCACCGAATTCGGCAATAAATTGAGCACTTGATGATTACGCAATTCCAATGCTACCACGAACAAACGTCAAACGTCAAGCAAGTATTTTAATTTTTTGAAGTTCAACTGTTCAAACTTCAAAATCCGAATGATAAAACACGATAAATTAAACTCCAAATAAAAGAGCCAAATAAAATAGAATATGAATTGAAGACTTGAAGTCTTGAAAATTGGAGAATGAGAGAATAAGAGAAATTGAGATTGAGAAATGATAGTTGAGTGAAGAAATGAAGAAGAGGGGGAGGGGTTATTTATAGTTTTAGAGAAGGTTAATTTTGTAAATTAAAAATAGGTTAATTTTTAAAGAAAAAAAGGGCTATTATTGCAATTTACCCGTTGGGCAACGGATCCCTGCCAGGGATGACCGTTGCCAACGGCTAGTGGGCCCCACAAGTTTTAAAAATTTAAAAAAAAAAACAAAAAAAAAGAAATTGTGCCGTTGAACCGGTACCGGCACTGTTCATATGGACCGGGTTTGACCGGTCCGGTTACCCGTTAAGAAAAAAAACGTTTCAACCCCCTACCCAGCCCCACCTGGCCCCCTAAGAACCGGGCTGGTCCGATTCCGGTTTTAACCGGTCTGGGCCGGTCCGATGACGGGTCAACCCGGCCCCTTATCCACCTTTAATTCCCGCTGATAGGATGTCATTTCCGGAGAAGTGGAATATGGCGCGTAAGTAAAATCTGGCATTTTTTATTTTTCTCGCCGCTCTTACTGAACTGAACCCCTTTTGTTTATGCAGCTACTGCTTGGTATCCTGACTTAGTTCAGGATCTGTTCGGGTGGGTCGCACGAATGGATTTTGCCTTTTCGTACAACGAGCGCTCCTGGCGTATTTTGGCGCAGACGAGGTGGCAAGCCAAGAACCACAATAAACTTTCTCCCGTCAATCTTTACACGAACTCTTTTTGAAGCAGAAGTTCTCATACGCTCTTTAAATGCAGGTCTCGGCGATACCCTATTGATGAGACCGCCTCTTCCTGGTGAGGAGGGGACTTCGAAGCCTGGCGAGGCCAAGGGAAAGAGGAAGGAGGCACCAAACGGGTCTCCTAAGGCAAAGAAAACCAAGGCCCGCAAGTCCAAGGCCCAAGTCTCAGTATCGACTCCGATCATTATCTCGCATCCCTGCGTCGTGGACGAAGATGAAAACGAGGATAACCTCTCTTTGGTACAAAGGGTAGGGAGGAACACGATTGTTCTGTTGGCCGCTGACCGTGGAACCGAAGAATTTAGGACGGCCGATGCTGGCCTCCCTCACTCGGAGGGGAATTTTAAGGGAGATTCGACCGCAGTCCCGAGCCATCCTCGAGGCATGACATGACCTGCCTCGATGAACTCGAGAAGCCCGAACTTGATTCTGTGTGTGGTTCTACTTTAGGCCCATCCTTTTCCTTGGGGGAGATTAGGGAGGCCCAGGATCGGGGCACCCTCAGTGGAGGCATCCTCCGAGGGGAAGATGACGCTTTCGAGGATCTATTTGACGACGTCGAAGATGTAGTTGACCCCAACGCCCCTATCACCTTTGAGGAGGCCGAGGGGCATCTGGAACGGGTGATTTTTCTGACTCACTATTAACCGTCCCAAAATCTTACCCCCGTTTGCTTAACCGTCTTCTTTTATGTTGTAGGACAAGAAAACATACGACCAGGTTTTTTCCAAGTTAAACGACGAGCTTATCTGCCGCGAGGGAGAGCTCGGGAAGTCTGCCTCCAAGATAAGGGAATTACAGTTTTCCTTGGCTCAAAAGGAGGACGCGCTGCAGGCGCTTCGGGCTAGTCTCAACGAGCAGGTAGCGTGGCATCTGTAGGTCTGATATCGCACGTGCACAAATCAACTTTACTGATTTAGTTTGCTCTTGTACTCCAAAAGAATGCCCTGGTGAAGCAATTCATAGTGGAGGCAGAGGCCAAGGATAACGAGATCATTGAGCTGAGAGGGGGAATCGAGGTCCCGGTCTCGGAGAGGGATCTCCTGCGAGGCGATCTGACTTCGACCCAGGACCTTCTCCGAAACGCCCAGGAGGAGATAATCCGATTGTCCGCGGCCAAGTCTGAGGCCGAAGGGCACATTGCATCATATAGGAAGGACGCCATTGCTGCCAATAACCAGGCCAGAAAAATATCTGAAGAGGCAGCCCAGAAATTGAGGCGGGCTATAGAGCATGCTCGTTCCCAAGCTAGGAGGGTGACACTCGAAGAGGCGATTTCCCGGGGTGCTGACTTCCATACTGAGGGTTGGGTCCATTTAGGACAGGTGTACCCAATTTAAAAGACCATCATGGTGTATCTTACGTGCTACTTGCGTATTTGTTTCTTTCGGTTTGCGTACTGACTTCTAGAATAGGGAAAGAAAATTGGAAAAAAAAAAGTGAGAGTTAGGTATTTGAAAATTTTCAAAACTCTACCAAAATGTTGAGAAAAAAAAGAGAAAGAAAATAAGGCAATGATTTCAAAAGTCATGTTTCCTCTGTTATGTCAAAACGAGCAGAACTGCGCGGGTCTGATTCTCACCGGATGTGAGATATGTAGGCAAACCTCATCGGTTCCGGCCCCTATTTTTTTTAAAAAAATCCAAAAATATTTTCCTTTTAGTTCCTTCATTAGAAGTCTTTTCTTTTAGAAAATCTCAAATCAAGTAATAAGAAATTCTTTTTAAAAAACCCAAAAAAATATTTTCTTCATATAAATCTTTCATTAAAAAGGAAAGAAGACAAATCAACTCAAAATCCCAAAAAAATATTTTCTACCTTTTTATTTTTCACAATTTTCAGAAAAAGAAAATCGAAAAAAATATATTTTCCTTTACTTCCTTCTATGGAAAGTCTTTCTTTGAGACCTCAGTTTTCAAAAATCCAAAAAAAATAAATATATATTTTCCTTTACTTCCTTCTTTAGAAGGTCTTTTTCCCCCAATTTTTAAAAATCAAAAAACAAATTTCCTTTAATTCCTGCTTTAGAAATCTTTCCTTAAAAAATCTAAATAAAAAAAAATTAACCAAAAATATTTTCTTTCATTTTAGAAGTCTTTCATTTGAAAAGAAAATCAAATCAAAATTCAAAAAATATTTTCTACCTATTTTTTAGAAGTCTTTCCCAAAAAATTCAAAAACAAAATCAATAAAAAATAAACCAAATAAAAAATCCATAAATATTTTCATTCTTCTTTCGAAAAATTGAAAAGAAAATTCAAGATTAAAAAATATTTCTTTTTCTTATAGAAGTATTTCTTTCATAAATTCAAAATAATAGTCCAAAAATCCAAAAAATTCTTATTTAGAAGTTTTTCTTTCGAAATTCCAAAAAAAAAAAACAAATCTAAATCCAATATATATTTCCTTTCTTCCTTTTAAGTCTTTGTTTCGAAAAAGAAATATACAAAATTCGAAAAAAGAGTCAGGTTATTTACTTTATTCCCAATCTTCCCGAACTACGCAAGGTCTGATTCATGTTGCGTCATGATACGTAGGCAACCCACATCAGGTTCGATCGAATGGTTTAAAAAAAAGGAGAGAAAAAAAAGAGAAAATAAAAAAAGGGGAAAAAAAGAAAGAAAGAGAGTGCTTATGCTAACGTGTTTGTTGTTTTGAAATAAAATCTGGTTGAAGGTGGTCGGTTTGTTGGTTTGCAATGGCGAGTCCAGGATCCCTTAGAAATAAAAGTATCTTCTCAACTAAAGGAACAAGAACCACTATTGTTGATCCAACTAAGGTCACGAAAGGGCAAGTAGACAAGTTGGTGATAAAAGTGGAGGCAAATGTTGGATGACTTCTACCAGTTTTGAGCAACAGGACATGGCCTGCTCGGGATGATTTGATGATGGGGAGACAAGAGAAGTCGTCCAAGTTCTTTGGCAAATTAGTCACTGTAAAAATTTCCATGTTATCAATCCTGAAATTCGACAGCCAAAATGGGGAACAGTTTGATCAAAAGTCAACATTTGAGTGCTGAATCCATATCAATAAAAATGGTTGAATGCCATAATAGTACTGGTGTGCAACTTTGTGGCCAACATGCCGCTTAGCAACTGGAAAGTCGCTTTTCTTTTAGCCATGGTAGCTTATTTTGTCGTCTTTTCTTCTTCTTTTTGTGCTATCGGACTTTTCTATCCTTTACTCAACAAAAAAAAGAGCAAAAGAAAAAAAAAATAGTCACTCATTTTGTGCACAGTTCTTTCCACGCTAGTTCTAGTGACATGACATGCATGCGGAAAATTTGGCCAGATCTTAGAAAACTGATTTAGTCTTGAATGAGATAAGTGAGAAATAGACATTTTTCAGAATGAATAAAGATTTGAGATACTTTGGAACTAAGGTCGAGTAAAATTTACTTTCAAATCATTGTGAAGATCGTGCTTGAGGATGTTTAATCAATTGAAACTTGGTTGAAAGTTTGGCATTAATGGATGAAAAGTGTCTTTCAACCACGACACACCAAGAAGATAGACATGTTCATCAACGCTATGATCGCAAAGAGATAATATGTTTTGGCGTTCTCGAGGCTGGGAGGCCCTCTTTCTGCTATCTAAACACTTTATACCATTCTCTACCCCTTTTTGAGCCGGTGTCATTTTTCTTTGACCACCCTCTTTTGGAATCAAGTTAAAAGTTAAAAGTAAAAAAAATGGAAATGAAAAAAAAATAAAAAGAAAAGTCCATGCCCCAAGAGTACAAGCTGGGGTAACTCTTAGAAAGTTAAGTGGAAAAAAAAAGAGAAAGAACAGTCAAAGGTCCATACCCTAAAAAATAAAAGCTGGGGCAACCTGTTTCGAAAGCAAAAAAATGAGAAAAAGAGAAAAGGAAAAGAAGAAAAACATGAGAAAAAGAAAGAAAGATGAAAAATAGTTAGGTCAGATGTTTGAACTACGTTAGACCTGATTCCTTTAGAAAGGATACATAGGCAGCCTTACACGGTTCGGTCCAACCAAATAAGAATTCAGAAAAAAAAAAAATAAGAATCCAAAAAAATTCCATTATCTTTAACTGGGGCAGAAATTTCATTTCACTTTTAAAAGAGTCGATTCCAAGAGTTGTAAGTCGATAACCCCTCATTTTGAGTCTACTTTAAGCCTTCATGTCGACCCTCCTTTCCAACCCTGTCCAAAAAAAAACTTCCAAAGAAAGACCTCACGATATGCCTTCAAGAATGCCAAGAGAAGCATGCAATGAGCAACGGTTGTCACGCGACATAGAACACTGTCAAGTTTCTCACAAAAGAAAAGAAAAAGAAAAAAATGAGAGAGTCTTACTAGTGAAAACCCTCGCGGGCACTATAAGGCGATGGCAAGCAGAGATTAATCAATGAGAGAGACTTGCCGTTGAAAACCCTTCGGGGCACCACTAGTCGAAAGTGAGTCGTGAAGCTGATGCGAAGAATTGGCATAAATAAGCCCGCCTTAAAAGGTCATAAGAATGGTAAAAGGAAAGGTTAGATCAGTTTGATAGATCGGTCGTTAAGTCCAAAATGCATGTCATGGTCATTAAGGCTAGTTACCACAAAAAAAAACTCTTCCTCCTGTCCTTCCGACAGGGGCATTGCTTGTTAATACTTGTTTCTTTGCATCATTGTTTCATTCACTCTGAGTCAGTCCTTGTCAAAACAAGCAAGAAAAGATTTCAAAATCTGGTACCAGCTTTTCAGTTGCACAAATTAAATTTGGCCATCACATTCAGTTGTTACAGTCAACATGCCTCGAGGATTCATGAAAATGGTTCCCCCCAAAAGCCTCTTGTCAGCCTACTTGACGCAAGCAAAGATAACTAGTGATTTTCTTTGATAGACAAATTGGTCAAAAAGTAGGGAGTCGTTCAAGATATCAAAAAAGGGTCACCTAAGCAAAGATCTCCTGTTGGGATAAGGCTCACTGAGCCACAAATACAAATGATACCGGGCGTGAAACAATCAGGGTTGATGCAGAGCAAAAAGCCTCTTGACCAAGCTTCATTCAAGACTCAAGATCAAGCTTCAGAAGACTCATAGATATGAATCTTGTAACTCGTAGCTGATAGGCTTAGTTAGTCTTTTAATTTTGATTTTGATGTAATGACAGGACCGCGGACAGGAGCCTCGACGAAACCTCGCTCGACTCTCGAACACATCATTCCATCACTCTTTTTGAACTACATGCAACCTGATTCCCTTATAACTCGGGATATGTAGGCTGTCCAAAATCAGGACTCGGTTGCACCTTTTATTTTCTTCCTCTTTTGAATAAGAAAACGGTTGCTCACTTTATCTTTGCCCGAAAGCTCTTCTTGTTCTCGAGCAAAGAGGGCAGCTGTGAGCACCTAATTTTTTACCATATTTGGTATTTTTCAAAACTTTTTAGTATGAAAGTAATTTTAAGTTTAATCTACATACTCCAACCTTTATTTTACTTTTTTTAGTAGGTTTATTTGATAAAATTAAAAATCATACAAAGAGAGTCGCATTTTTTTTAGAGTTGTAGTTTTATTCTTGCAATGGAAGAAAAAATTTCAAAAAATATAGTTTTATTTAGTTTAGTGAAATTTTAAGTTAGATGTTTTTAACAAATAAATATTGTTTAAATTAGGTAATAATTTTGCCCTTTTATTTTGATTTAGTAGGAATGTTAATTTTACCTTTTATTCATTATCCATTTTTAAAGAACAAACAAAACAAAAGGAGAATAAATCAATTTTTTTTTGGGCACAAATGAATATGAATTTAGCAACAAACTTGGTCTTACCCAAAAACGATTCCCTTGTAACAAATTCACCTGCAATTGGTTAAGAGGAGGGGAGGTCACGTTTTTAATTTGCAAGGATAGGTCTCACACACACAAAACAAAATTTGCCCTTATCCATTCTTATCTCACATTTTCTTTTTAAAAAAACAAAAAAAACAAAAAGGATTTTATATATAAACGGGAGGGGAAGGTAGATAAAGGGGGACGGACAAAAAAAAAAGAGCTGGGAAAAAGGACCAAAAACAGGGAAGGAAAAAAGGGGCAAGATCTTCTTCTCCCCAAGCAACCATAAACCCACCTAAACTCCATAAAAATCCTGTAAAAACCACTGAAGAACCAACCTTAAAATCCCAGCGCCAAATTTCAACTTTTCCATTGATTAAACTCATCCAAACCCAATTGTTTTAAAGCAGCAAAATCTGCTGCAAACAACCCCAAATCAGCCCCAAAAATCATCTAAAACACTGCTGAAAATAGTCGCTAATCGTCACCCAAAACCCACCCAAACCAGCTGGAAGTTCCAGCTCGAAAAGACACACCCGAAACTCTCGCAAAACAGCTCCAAGGAGCAGCAAAATCAGTTGCGAAAATTGTTGAAAACCAGTCCGAAAATCCCAAAAATAAGACCTCAAAAACAGTCCTGTTCCCAGCGAAAATCAGAGGCAAAACCGGCTATAAAACAACCCCGAACCTTAGCTAAAATCTCCTGCAAAAAAAACACAGCCAAAATATGGATGAAAATCAACACCAAACAGGCCCCTTTTCGCACAAAAACAACAGCTCCAAGGTTGAGTTCGAGTCCGTCGGCGAGTTTGGGTTAGAGCGAGCTTAGGTCATGGTTCGTGAGTCTCAAACAAATTTTGTTGAAATGATTGTTGTAGAGACTTTGTACCGATTTTAACATTGGAGAGTAGATTGGTTGAAGTTTTCTAACAAAAAAAAGGTTCGTTCCTATTTTTATATATTTTTTTGCTTTAGTCATTTTCTCTTTTAAATTAAATGTTCCATTGCTTGGTCAGTCCCATATGATCATTCTGCTGCTTTAATTTATTTGTTTCATCATCTTTCCTTAAGTTTGATGTAGTTGCTATCTCTCTTTGATTAACTGTGGAGATCAAGTGAATGACATTGATTAATTAAAATTTGAATTAGTCATGAATTGCAAGAATACTGGTTCATCTGTTAAATGGAGCAATATGGGAGGGCCAATTAAGAACATTAAATTTGGGCTTGAACATTTATTTAGGCAATGGTAGTAACTGATAGTTTCGGCAAAAGGATTTAGGCCAAAATTTTGTGCAAAGTAAGTGCACGGTTAGCCACTAATAATATATGTATTTACTTTTAAGTCATTGTTTAAAATGTCTTTAGTCTTTAGCCACTGCTTTAATAAACTTTAACTGCCTGGACGAAAATACCCTTATGCTCATGTCCTTAACTTTTGAACTAAACTTCAGGACTTAAGAATTTCAGGACTACATGTCCTTAACTTTTGAACTAAACTTCAGGACTTCAGGACTTCAGGACTACATGTCCTTAACTTTTGAACTAAATTTCAGGACTTAAGGACTTCAGGACTACATGTCCTTAACTTTTGAACTTGGAACTCAAACTTCAGGACCAAGCGTCCTTAACTTTTGAACGTGTAAGTCAAAGTTATTGTCCTTAACTTTTGATCTTGTAACTGTAAGTTAAGGACTGCATGTCATTAACTTGGAACTCAAACTTCAGGACCAAGCGTCCTTAACTTTTGAACTTGTAAGTCAAAGTTAAGGACCTATTGTCCTTAACTTTTGATCTTGTAACTGTAAGTTAAGGTCTGCATGTCCTTAACTTTTGAACTTGGAACTCAAACTTCGGGACCAAGCGTCCTTAACTTTTGAACTTGTAATTTAACAAGAATTTTTTTTTCATACCAAACGTATACAGTTGAATTATTAAATGAATTTAGATATTCTTGAAACTTGTAAAAAATTGTATAACATCAATTAGTAATATATTGGCGTCAAACATTAATTTTAGGGCATTAAAATTAGAAAGAAATATTGCAGAAACAAAATCTTTACTAGTTATTGTGATTGCCAGAGTATTAGTCAAATATGAGAATGTTGGTCAGAGTATGAGTCAAGTCTTTCCATTACAAAAAGGAGCTTAGCCTTTGATGATTTGAGGAGAAACCCTGATGCGTCCGTCAATCCAACAGATGAGAAAGAGTTTAGTTGCACAGTTCTTCTCCTGAAAGAGATAGAAGAAAGGGTAACACAGTCTTTTCATATTAATTTTAATAGACTAGTGGCTACTATTGCTAAGCATTGAAAATGCTGGATAAAACGTAAATACCACTTTAAAAAGTGGCTACCCCACCCAATTTTTACTAGATTTTAAGGTAGTAGACCATCTAACTTCGAGTGGGCCGCTTGGTTTGGAACTAAATGGGCTGCCAATTGACCTTTCGATATAACAACTACTTGGGCTCAATTTGAATCTTGCTAGCCTTTACTTAATTGCAATGTTAGTTTACTAGTCAAGAACTCAATAATTTGTCCCATTTCTATAAATGGTTAGTCAACTTAACTCCTCAAAAACACTTTGTTCATCAACTAAATTCATATTCTTAAGTCGTATGACCTTACAACAATTACAAAATTAGTTTAGAAAAATAATTCATGAATATCGTAGCCTGCTTTAGGCACGAATAATAAATTATCATGATTATGGGTACGGTTCCCGTGGCATAGTCATAGATACGTAACTCAAAAATTCGAGTGCACGCTGGCGTGACTCGACTCCTAATTTCAAATACCTAAAAATAAACGTGTTGTACATCGTGGGTACGGTTCCCGTGACGTGATTCGCAATGTGTGCAAAATCAAACGGGTGCACGACATCGCGACCTATTTAAATAAACTCCATAATTATTTAAAATAATTCAAAGCGGCTATAAATTAAAATTCACAATAGGTTTAAAACATGTATTAAAACAGATAATTTGGCCAATTAATAACAGTTGAGCGACCGTGCTAAAACCATGGAACTCGGGAGTGCCTCACACCATCTCCCCGGTTAACAGAATTCCTTACCCGGATTTCTGATTTTCGCAGACTTTAGACATAGTCATTTCTTCCTCGATTTGGAATTTTAATAAACCAGTGACTTGGGACACCATAAATTATCCCAAGTGGCGAATCTGATTAATAAATAATCTCAAATTCGAATAATGTCACTTAAATTGGAAAAACGTCCTATCCTCTCTACCGGGAGGAAAAAAGAGGTGTGACAGGGCCTCCTTTTTGTCTCCACCTAACCGTCTTCATGAAGGCACTTCAGGGGAGGAAGATTGCTCTCCACCATTAGTTCCTTGTGTCGAAGGTACTTCGACGGAGGTTAGGGGTCAAGGTCCGTCTGATGGGGATGAGGTTGCCGATGATCATGTTCCCCTTCGGAAGGCTACGGAGGAGGGAGCCAGTCCCGGAGATATTCGCTCGTCTTTTGAGAGCGCACAACAATTCTGCACCTCGGTAAGGTTCGATGAGTCGCCGATGTTTTTGACTCTATACCTCCATTTTTTAGCTAAACTTGCCTTTCACAGGTTTTTGATAAGCTCGAGTGCGAATTGCAGAAGGCTTTGGATGGGGAGAGGTCCCTTAAGCTCCTTAGCGACAGACAGGCGAAGAAATTGACACACCTTCGGTACGAGGTGAGTCGGAACCGCGACTACGAGGGTCTCCTTGAGGGACATGTGACTCTTGCTTTTGGTGTCGTATGTGTTATTTCTCTTGTTTTCAAGGTCTAACGTTCTGGTCTTGCAGCTGCGGCAAAAGACGGAGGACCTGGAGCGTCTCTGGGGCAGAGTCGGTCAGGCCGAGCGCGAGTGCATTGGGCTTAGGTCTCGGAACGACGCCCATGCTGAGGCCAATAAGATTGCTTTGGCTAGAGTCTCTACCCTCGAGGTGCACCTTCGGAATGTTCGGGAAGATAACTCGGTGCTAACGAATCAAATAGAGAGGCTCGAGGCTGACCTCCTACGGGTGAAAACCGAAGCTATCGATGCCCGAGCCAAAGTTGAAGAGGCACGAACAAAGGCTGATAAGAAAGTAGTCGTTTACCTGAGGGATGTCGCCGATACTCGGGCTGAATTGAGGGAAACCCTTGATAGGGAGAGAAGAAGCAAGGAGCTTGCTCGGTGTAAATCTCGCAGGGAGACCCTTGAGGAGATACACGCCCGTGGCTTTGATCATTCGGAAGAGATAAAGCAAGCTAAGGCAGATAGGATCGATGTCCAGTTCTTCCTTTCCCCTGGTGTGTATGCCGATGTTCAAAGGTCTTCGGGAGAACTGGTCCCGAGAGCAAATTAGGCTTCTTTTTTACAAAAATCATTGCCGGGAGAGTTTGTAAGTGTATTATTGGTATATATGAGAATCTTTGTTCATTTCGGTTTGCTTGTGTTTGTTTTTCCCTGTATTCCCGATTTTGGTGCATGTTGACGGTTGATCAAACGACCTGGGGCTGTTATCTTTGTTCTAGGCCTTTAATCATAGAGTCATGGCATCCTTTAATCGGCCCATAGGTTCTTTTGACGTTAGCCCTTAGGCTCCGTTGTGTCTGCCCTTAAACGTTTTCAATTTAACCTGTCCCGAGTTTTTAGTCTTCGAGTCGGGTTTCGGCTCGAGGATATTCACCCTTGGGTTTCTTTCGATTCAACTTGAACCAGTCTTTAGCAAGTCTATATTTTCCATTGCTTAAATATTCATTCGAAGTTTTTTGTGTTCGCCTGACTCTTCGATGGCCTTAAAAGAACCTCGATTATGAGTCGTGACGAATGGGCGCCTCGGGAGGTTTTGCCCTACGAGCCGACATGAAAATGTTCGAAACTCCTTCTTACGAGCCGACATGAAAATGTTCGAAACTCTTTCTTATGAGCCGACATGAAATGTTCGAAACTCTTTCTTACGAGTCGACATGAAAATGTTCGAAACTCTTGCTTACGATCCGACATGAAAATGTTCGAAAATCTTGCTTACACTAAAGGTAGCATGATTTTAACCGGTACTTTTCAAAATAACTTCGAAGGATTTAATTTTACGGCGATAGTCGGGCATCCTTGAATCGCTTTTATTTGGCCGTAGCCTTATCGACCGAAGTCGTTCGTGTTTGGCCGTAGCCCTTAATCCCGAGTATTGTATCCTCGGCATCTATATTCGAGGGTATGCCTTTTTAGGGGTCTTACAAATTCGAATATATAGCCTTGGCTTTGAAGTCGGGATCGTATGATCTGGTTGTGCCCTACTTGAAGTCTTATGACTTCGAGCACACCCGGGGTTACCCTCTTGGGATCTTACTACCTTGGGCGTTGACGGCAGTCCCCGAGACAACCTTGGGGGCTTCCCCTAATAATGGAAACTCCTTAGAATCGCAAATTGTTTTGATGGTAAAAAAAGGTCCTTTCATTGATTGGTACAAATAAACATGTTTTGTTTGTTGAGGATTTAACCCTTCTATGCGGACACGGTTCGTTCGACCGTTTGGCCCGGTATACAGTTTTCTCTTGGAATCCCTCCTCGACTTGCTCTGACACATTCGAGAAGATGATCTCCCGGGGCGGTGCCCCCCAGCATTTGGGGCTGATCGGGGTTAAGCCTCGAATACTACTTTAAGTTTTCCCCAGGTAGCATATAGGTGTCGCCTCATTAAAACCTCGCCGGCAAAAACCCTTTTCGGGACAAAAATCTGGCCGAAGGAAAAGAGTGTGACGCATGCTTTAAAACCTGGGGTCCTTGAGCCGGACGACGTCTCGCTTCCCTTTTGTCGGGTATCTGTGCACAAGTTAGCACGAAATTTAACTAAACAAGAGGGGATAGTCATACCTTGACTGCGGTAGCGTTCTCTTTGTCTGCCCGCTCTAAGGACGCGACACAATCATTTACTTAAGAGTTCAGAAGTGGCTGGGGGCGTGGCTTCTTATGGCTGTTCGGCTGCCTGTTTGTCTCTCGGTCCTTTTGACGCAGAGGACGTCGTGGTTGGTGTCACATCGTGTACCGAAAACATTTCCTTTCCAGCGTGCTGCTCCCCGTATACCGTTTTTATTCCCTCCTTCGAGGGAAACTTTATCATTTGATGGAGGGTTGATGGTACTGCTCTCATGCAGTGTATCCACGGACTTCTGAGCAAGGCGTTTTATCTCATGTCCCCGTCGATGACATGCAATTTGGTATTTTGGATCGTGCCGACCATGTTGACCGGGATGGTAATTTCTCCCCTAGTTGTTTCGCTCGTCATGTTGAATCCGTTTAGAACTCGAGTGGATGACACGATTTGTTCGAGCAACACGAGTTGCTCTACCACCCTTGACCTGATTATGTTGGCCGAGCTACCTGGATCTACAAGTACACATTTCATTTGAAATGTATTTACAAGAAAAGAGATTAACAGAGCATCGTTTGAGGTTGAGACAAAGTCTCGATGTCCTCGTCACTAAATGTGAGGGCGTCCTCGGGCATGTAACCTCGAGTCCGTTTTTCCCTTGTGATGGATATCTTTGTTCGTCTGAGGACCGGCTCCTGTGGGGCGTCGATCCCTCCCATGATCATGTGGATGACGTATTGCGGCTCCCCTATCTCGTTTTTCATGTTCGCCTCTCTTTCCCGAATTTGAGTTTTAGTTCGGTCACTGAGGAATTCCCTGAGATGTCCTTTGTTGATTAACCGAGCTACTTCTTCTCTGAGCTTCCTGCAGACCTCGGTCCTGTGACCGTGCGTGTTGTGGAACTCGCACATCAGGTTGTGATTTCTTTGTGACGGGTCCGACAATACGGGCTTCGTCCATTCGGTGTCTTTGATTTTACTTATGGCTGATACGATGTCTGAAGTATCGACGTTGAAGTTGTATTATGAAAGTCGGGGCGCCTCTGCTGGTCCTGTGGGTCGGTCATAACCGACTTCGCTCACGAGTCCCCGAGGGTTGATACCTCGGTCTGCCCTTCGATCGTTGCGAGGTATATTTTGCCTGGGGGCGTGTCTGTGATCCTCAACGTACGGTTGGTACCTTTCCTTGCTCACTCTCGGTTCCTTCGTTAGGAGCCTGTTGGGGTATAACGAACCCGAAGGGGCTCCCAACTGGTCGTCTTCGACCCTGATTTTTGATTGGTATCGGTTGTGGACATCTGCCCAAGTGACGGAAGAGTACTCAACCAAGTTTTGTTTCAACTGCTTCGTGGCTATCGAGCTCCGTTCATTCAATCCCTGAGTGAAAGGCCTGTACCACCCAATCGTCGGATACCGGCGGTAAATCCATTCGCTCCATTTGGAAGCGAGATACGAATTCCTGCAGCATCTCGCTCTCCCTCTGCTTTATTTTGAAGACGTCTGACTTCCTGGTCGCGACTTTGATGGCCCCGGCGTGTGCCTTTATGAAAGAGTCTGCCAGCACGACAAACGAATCTATAGAATTAGGGGCAAGGTTGTGGTACCACATCATGGTTCCCTTCGACAGTGTTTCCCCGAACTTTTTTAACAGGACGGATTCGATTTCGTCCTCTTTTAAGTCATTCCCCTTCACAACACAAGTGTAGGCGGTGATGTGCTCGTTGGGATCCGAAGTCCCGTTGTATTTCGCCAGGTCGGGCATTCTGAATTTTTTCGGGATGGGCTTTGGGGCCGCGCTTGAGGGAAAAGGTCTTTGTACAAACTTTTTCGAATCCACACCCTTTAAAATCGGGGGTGCACCCGGAATTTGGTCGACCCTCGTGTTGTAGGTCTCTACTTTTTTGTCGTTTGCTTCTATCCTCTTTTCCCCTGACTCGATTCTCTTGGTTAGGTCCTCGAGCATTTTTGGGATGGTTGGATCGGTCACCGACCCCTCGTTGCTCGATCTCTCCGGAACCTGCTCGACTCGAGGAGCCACCCGTGGAGCTACAGTGCTCGGGGTCTTTTGCTGACTTTGTAGTTGGGCGAACGCTAACTGCTGTGCCTGCAATATTTCGAAAATATCGTGAAGGCTTATCTTTCTTTCTACCTGAACCGGGGTGTTCTGAACCTCCTGTTCTCCCGCAGGGTGTGTGTCACCGTTGGTGCGGGAGCTGACGTCGATGTGTTGGGCGTTGCGCGAGCCCACATCCACCGGGTTTGGGTTTGGGACACCCTCGGGGTTTTGTAGTGGTGCACCAACGCCTGAAACAGCTGCGTTGTTCTCTCCATGGTCTTCGCCGCCGTTGTTTTCACGTGCGTTTACCGAGTTAGACATTCTGGCCTGAAATCAAAGATTCTTCGGACAAAAAAAGTGTGAAAGATAACTTGCGTTTTTTTTATGAACTAACACTAAAACAATCACTATTATCTTTAGCCCCACGGTGGGCGCCAAACTGTTTACCGTGAAAATGGTAACTACAATTATATTTAGTTAAGTGGTTCTAAAAATACGTGATTTATCTTAATGCCAGTTATCGAATAATTGTAGTTAAGTGCGTTAGGGTAGGGTATAACGAAAGCAGTTAGAAAGCTGAAGAAAAGCAAACCAGAACGCCTTAAGTTGAAGGCTCGATCGTCGACCTTGAGGGTCCTTGAGACCGAGGTTCGGGGCCTGGGCCGTTGGATCGATGAAGCTATAACAAGATTATAGGCTTTGAAATACACTATATACGATCAATGATAAGCTATAAATGAAGAACGAGTAATAGAAAGTAATAAATGCGAGTAAATGAGCTAGTAACGAGAAATAGAGAATGTTTTAGTATTAAAGCAGAGAATGTTCTTATGCCTTGTATTCAATATTGTGTCTTTACAAAATGAAAAGGGTCCCCTTTTTATAAGAGGGGGAGTCCCAACATAGTACATCAGCATTTATTGCGAAGATTCGTAGATGATACTGCTATTTAATGTTGGAGTACGGAACTGTACTTTGTCACAAAGCTGCCTGCCTCAATCTCCGTGCTGCCTCCTTACGTCGATCTTAAACTCTTACGGCCTCGAAGTTGAATCATAAGGAACGTTCGTCGGACCTCAGACCATACCTCAGACCGTACGCAAATAAACCACCGTGTATCATAATAGACGTAAAATTAGCCTTCACGATTTTAACCGTATACAATATCTTCAGTGTAAGCTAAAATCTAGCTCCAAAATCCAAACAACCAAAAACAATCAGAAAGAGAAAAAGGAGCCTCACTGAGTCACTGTCTTAAGAGAAAAAAAACGAATTTCAAAAATCACAAGTAAACATTAACAAATGAATGACTCCAATGTTTTTGTTACAATAACAGTGTTTGTTACAATGTTTTTGCAAATATTTGATAAGTAAACAACTCAAAATCAGTTATTTAACCTAAAAAACTCTTTTTGAAAAAGTACTTTTGAAGAACAACAACTTGAATTTGTGTTTGGTAAATTTATTTGATAAGTAATTATGTGTTTAACCAATCTTTCAAAAGTGCTTTTAAATGTCAAATTACAGAAAATGATAATAAGGTAATTCAATTTACAATTATTCTAAAAAATGAATTTAAATATGTATAATAAAGTATTTAATTAAAGTTTATTTTATTTTATTAAAATATAAAATATAAATAAAAATATTATTAATTTTTATCAGTACCAAAAAAAGATATATCGAGTATGTGTATATATATTTATGTGTAATATACATGTAACTTTTCGAATACAATTCTTTTTTGATTTTTCTGATATTAAAATATTTTATCAGACGTAAAAAAAATAAATTTACTTTCTAAAAGAAATTTTAACAAATAGTTTCAAGCAAGACAATAAAATAAAAAGAGAAGAAAAGGATGCTAGAAACAAAAAAAGAAAGAAAAAGCCTGAATTAATAAGATTTAAATTATGATTAGGATAGGATATTCTTCCTTGAAAAATTAATTTCAATTAATTTGTTCTATGTCTTGAAAGAAACTAGAATTTATAACTTCTTAAACAAAAAATAGCTTATGCTGCTGCCCAAAAAGTTTCTTCGTCTTGGCCAACACTTCAAATTTTCAAAACGGAAAAGGTCCTAATGTTTTCTTGTACTATATGAAATTGAGTACATTTATCATTTGTTAATACTTTGGCACATATATACCCTTACCGTAATATAGTTGGTCCATATATGTCTTTGTACTATACGAAATGGAGCACATTTACCATTCGTTAATATTTTAGAGTTTAGCCCATATATGTCCTTGTTATCACATAGTTGGTCCATATATGCCATTTTCGAAACGGAACCAACCCAAACTAATTAGCTTTTTCGTTAACTATATTAAAGTGCATTACAAACACCATTTTCTTTTTATTAGTACTTTTTAATTTTTTCTTTACCTTTCTCGTTTCTTCTATTTTTTTTCCTTTTTCTTTCTCCAATATTTGATTTTTCCATTGCTAATGCCTTCTCTATTTTTGTCACCAATTTCACTCGGCAAAACTCATAAATTCCTGCTAATTTTACTATCACAAACAAGGGCGACTCAATGATATTTGTGGCCTAAAGCCAAACTTCAATGAGGAGCCCTAAGATTTTTGTTGTCGAAGAAAACTCATAATTTTATTTGAAATTTATTTTTCTAGCTTTTTGAGATGCGAAATTATTAATAATTTGCTTATAATTGATTTCTTCTAATAATTCTTTTTTCAATTGATAATATAGCTAATTCATTTAATCTCTCTTGAAACATTGTTGATCTTAAGTAAGATTTTATTAATTTTAATTTTGAAAAACTTTTTTCCGCTGAAGCAACTGTTACTGGAATTGTTAACATTATTCTATAAGCAATATAAGCATTTGGAAATGAATCAAGTCTTTTTATATGATTAAGTATATCGATTTGAGTATCATCTTCTACATGTATTATCTCCCTTATAACTTTTAATTCAGAAAATAAGTTTAAACCATCAATATCAGAGTAACAATTATGTTTCAAAGAACATTCAAGGTTAAGACAATTTTTCTTTAAGTTCTCATCGTATAGAGATCTCAACTTTTTGCCACTAAATAGGAAACCAAAAATATTTCCGTACGCTTCAAATTGTTCAAATCTAGTTTGAAGTGAAAAAATAGCTTGGTCTACTATGTATAAGAAGTAATCAACTCTAAAATATTCTTCAAGAGACTTTGTAATTTCATTATAAACATTCTTATCAAATTGTCTCTTTCTATATATTACACGTTTATTACGTAATTCAGGTTTTATATTCAACTCATATGCAATTTTCTTTGCAGAAATCATCGTTGTTGCAAATCCTTCTTCTCCATATTTTTTGAAAAAATAAATCAAAACCCTAAGTTGATCTTTGGCAATATCAATATGCATATCTTTTGATTGTAAATGTTTGCTAACTGAATTAACTGCAAATAGTATATCATACCAAATAGTCATACCCAGTAAAAACTCAAAATTTTCAAGCTCATAAGTTGCTAAACAACTAGCTTCGCTTTTAGTTTTTGGATCCTCACTAACTTATACTAATTTCAATAAAGCATTTCTTATTTGTTGAGTTTGAAATCGTATTGCTTTAATACTTTCAATACGACTTTCCCAACGCGTTTGTGATATGATTTATGAGTTAGGCTGCGTATATTATCTTTTAAAAAATTTCATCGCTTAGTAGAAGAAGAAAATAGTGAATATATGTGTTGTACTACTCCAAAAAATGATATAGCTTTGGCACAAGAATTAGTCATATCACAAAGAACCAAATTTAGATTATGCAACCACATGGTGTATAAAATGATCTAGGATTTATGTCGAGTAGTCTTTTTTGCACTCCTTGGCGTTTTCCCTTCATATTGAATGCATTATCATATCCTTGTCCTCTTAAATTATCAATATCAAGTCCAATATTTTTTTATCTCATCTACAATAATTTCAAAAATACCTTTTCCACTTGTATCATCCACTTTTAAAAACTCTATAAAATATTCAGTAATTTTTACTAGACTTACAGTAATGTCGACACTCCGTAATATAAAAGACATTTGTTCTTGATGACTTGCATCAAGAGTGCAATCAAATATGATTGAGAAGTACTTAGTTTCTATAATTTTGTCAATAATTTTATTCTTAATTTCACTAGCTAATAAATTTATCAATTCATTTTGTATATTATGTCCAAGGCAATGATTATGGATTTCATCATGTTTAATTCGGCGAACATGTTCCTGCATGATTGGATCAAATTTTGCAATCATTTCAATTAGACTCAAATATATTTCGTTACTTTCTTGATAGATCTTTTTATTTTTTCCCCTAAATGCCAAATTATTTTTTTCAAGAGTTCTTATTACGACAATAATTCTTGATAATACATTTTTCCAGTGCTCTCTATCTCTGTTGATTTGTTCTTGAACATCTTTATCAATTATTTTACTTTTGTGCAATCTTATTTCTAAATCAATCCATGCACCCATATTAATAATATGCTCTTTTGAATGTTTCATGAGCTTTGAGTTTAGCACTTATATTTCTCCAATCATTGCTACCGTCGCTAGCTAATTTACAGCTACAAAAGCTAGAAGTCGTATTAAACAAGTTACAACAAAAACAAAGTACCTTATTCAAATCTTTAGAATAAACTAACCATCTTCTTTCATGTCTTTCTCCATTAGCCAATTTTTGAATATAATTTGAGGTAGAAAAATGTTTAAAGAATTATTCTTTGGAAAATCTATGTTAGTAATTTTAATTGGCCCCTTTTCTACGAATAGATCTCTCAACTTTGTATCTATACTAGTCCATTGACTAAGATCACATATGTTCCTAGGAGTATAATTATCCAACTTATTTCGAACTTCTTGTTTTCTTTAGGATATATGTTAGGTTTCTCGCCAACTTCTCCTCCTTCCTCTTCTTCTTGAATTTTACTATTTTCTATCTCAATTAAATTAGTGATTTGTTCATCTATCATAAAATCTTCCGCATTTTTTGATTTAGAATTTTTACTATTCGCTACAAATTTATCAAGTGCTCCTTTTTGGGATTCTATAAGAGTTTCAATCCTTTTTTTTATGACGTTTTGAACACTCAGATTCATATTTTCTAGTTGACACATTAAACTCTAATAAATAACTAAACGACATTATATACTTACAAAGAAATATATCAAAAAATTAAAAATAAATGCAAATAATAAAATAAAGAACAATCAAACCCGATTCAACAAAGATAATTTGATAAGTTTTTGCTATTTCAAAATTCTTGATGAAACTCCAAAGTACTTAGAACCAAGAAGATAGATGGTACTTGTAACTTGTGTTCTGCTCTTTTTATTTTGTGACGGTGACTCAATGAGTTGGAATGTAATGAAGATCAAAGGAAAAATAGAAGAGTAAAAATTATAAACTTGCAGAGAAAGATAAAAAGAATGTGGGCCCATTTGTAATAATGATGGTGCATAAATGAGGCATGGATCCCAAAATATATTCTTTTTCCAAGTTCTCCAACAGGCCCCTTTCCTTGAAACTTGCATTTTTTTTCTTTTTCAAATAATTAATACTTTCTCCAGTCCAAAATAAGTGATTTTTGCCTATTTTCACGTAGATTAAGAAATCCACCTTTTAACATTAATTAACAATAAAATTGATCATTTTAACCTTTACTATCACACATAAATACTTCTAACACATACTCCAACACTATTTACTCCAAGGGCAATGTAGGAAAAAAATAATTAATTCATTCTTGAAATCTGAAAAAATCACTTATTTTGGATTACAAGAAAACTACTAGAAAATCACTTATTTTGAATCGGAGGGAGTATTGTTAAAGAAAATGGACAAATACATTAACAACTAGAAAGTTTTGGGGCCCTTGCAAATAAGGGGCCTTAAGCAAGTGCTTTACTTGCTTGGCCATTAGGTCGGCCCTGATCACAAACCGCATAGGTTCTTCTGATCAGAAGGAGATCCGGTGGTGCTAATTTGGTTAATTTGGTGAAGGTAGAAATTTCTCCGACAATATTCATTTCGTTTCGGTCAGAAGAACCTGTGAGGTTTGTGATAGTAAAATTAGCAAGAATTTATGAATTTTGTCATGTGATTTTTTTAAAAATGAAGAAAACATCAGCAATGAAAAACTCGGATACGAGAGAAAGAAAAAAGAAAAAAAATAGAAGAAAAAAGGAAGAAGAAAGAAAAGAGGAAATAGTGTTTATAATGCACTTTAGTATAGTTAACGAGGGTGGATTAGGGCATACATGAACCAACTATGTGACAATAAGAATATATATAGGCTAAAATATTAACGAAGGGAAAATATGCTCGATTTCGTATACAAGGGCAAATATGGGCCGACTAAGTAACGGTAAGGACAAATATGTGCCAAAGTATTAACGAAGAACAAATGTCCCAATTTCGTAGAGCAAAGGGCATATTAGGACTTTTTCCGTTTTAAAAAAGGTGCTTTGCTGACCCAAAAGACAATGCTTTTGGTCTCCAAAACTTGGCCAAACAGGTTCTTAATCTCAAAAATTACTAAAACAGATTTTGAAAGAAACGTCATCCAAATGCAAAATTATTGCAAAAAGCAAATAATTCTGGCCAGAAACTTTCAAACACTTAAATTACGTTTAACTTGTTACAGTAACTTTTTGAGAAAGAGTTCATCAGACAAAAAGATGGTCAACATATAAATTAAAAGACTGAAAACAGCTTTTGCATAAACGAATGGCCTCTGTGCTACTCATATTGCTCCATGAAATCATCATTGAACTTTTTGAAACTAGCCATTATCGAAGGCATTTCTTCTTCAGCTGGCAAGATAGTTGTCCTTAGGTGGAACACCCTACATACAGAAGCACCCTCAAATTACAACGATGATCGGAGGGTTGGAGGAATTTAACACAGCTTCAATTTTGGGTACGAATTGAGGATATTCGAGGATGGATTGAGATTTTGATAGAGAGAGCAAACTCACCCTTCCTTTTGACCAAATCCTGAACCGGGGACAGTAGAGATACCCGTTGCTTCCAACAGCTTGAGACAATAGAAAACATCAGGAGCTTTCCCGAGCTTCTTTGCAGCGTCTATTGCCCCACGAGGCAATTGTATTTGCGGGAAGGAATACATAGCACCTGTTTAAAATATTTCATTGCAAATGAAATGAAATGGGTGGTCGTTTAACTTTAACATAATACAAAGACCCGCTAGACATGACTTGCCTTCTGTGAAGTTACAAACCACATTTCTGCAGCTATTGAAACCGTCCGTCATTAGATGCGCCCTCCTCCTTAGTGACTCAAGGATGCCTTTGCTGCAACAAGTATCAACTAGTATTTGTCATTCAAGAGCATCTTTTTGGTTGCATGTATGTTAAGAAAAACAGCATTGAAATCCAATTTTTATCCAAAAAGCTCTAAACCATATTCTACGAAATCCAGTGAAAAGAACGGTACTTCCATCTCTTATTCTAACAACTTCATAAATGAAGTTCAAGAATTTCATGTAGCACAGATGCCAGAAGAGTTACCTTTCTCTGACAAATTGATCATATGAGATATCTCCAGGCTTAGGCGGGTTTGCCATTAATCCCAACTGTCAGGAAAGAAAAGAATACAAGCTTTCTTGTCAGAAGAAGGTTTACAATCAAAAGAGTAAACTGGACGTAACCTTTAGATAGCATAATAAAATAAGGTAAATACTTGATGTCCGAGAAACGTTTATTGCTAAATTTAAATCACAATAATATTTCCTTGCCCGAAGTACAAATCTTGGAGGAAATGAATAAAAACTACTCACAAATATCTGTGCAGGTACATTTGGACTGAGCGATATCGAAGCAACCTTGTATATCTCTTCAACAGACTGCAACATCAAATGAGAGAAAGGCCATCACTCATGATTACATAGATTCTTGGGATATAACATGACCCTCAAACATTTTATGACAGAGAGCATTTTGGAAAAACAAAAAGTAATGTCTAGTTAAAAAGAACGTAATTTAATCCAACATTTTCACATTTGAACTGTGTCATCCACTAAAAATCACATCAGGTTCATTTCTCTACACCACAATAAACAAGAAAACGCCTATTTAAACCATAAGAACTTTGCCCTATTCAAACCATAAAAAACAACTCGACACAAAGGCAGGGGAAGATCCAGGCTAAACTGGGTCCAAATTTTAAGGTTTAGCATTGAGTTCATCATATTTTTAAAGTTATGGGTTCATATCTACTATTTTTATAATTTAAATATACAAATTTTTACTTCCCGTCGAAAGTTGTGGGTTCAATTGAACCCGTCATTAGCACCCTATATGTGCCCCTACACAGAGGGATTAGCACTTTACTAGAAGCAAGATTAACGAGTAAACTTCCATCTTTGAATTTGAATTGGGAAAGGCAAAACAAACCTTGAGAGGAATGTTGGTCATCTCAAAGTATCCACCACGCTGTCCACATTCACCCCAATAACCTTTAGAGACCGTATGAAACGAAACGAGCTGAAGCTCCTTGCTTATGGGTGGACCCATATCCATTAAAACCTGGTGAGCAATATGAAATGTTATTTAAGATCTATTAATAGTATTGGCGGGTAAATAAATTCTTCAAGTACAAAATTATATATGTACCTTTCTTGCACTTATGAAAGGATGTTCATCTTGATAAATATTTTGCTGATAAACTTCATCTCCAAGTAATACCAAATTTTCTTGGTAACAGAATTGTAATATTTGTTTAACATTTGCTTCACTAAGACATTGTCCAGTAGGATTTCCAGGGTTTATAATTACCATTGCACGTACCTAGGACAAATTGAAGACATAAGTTGTTTGCAGGTTATCACTAGAAATGCCTGATTACAATGAAGAGCACAAGATGCAGTAAACTACTCAAGTGAAAAAGTACTCCCGTGCTCTCCATTGCTTTCATACAAAAATGTATCAATGTGAAAGGAAAGCCCTGTAAAAATAGCTTTTTCAAGTTTTGCCAGTCCCAGAAAATATTTGTTTGTGTTCAAGTCCCGAATATGCTGTAACGGTCCCCTTTCTACTAGGTATGGATTCCGGCACAGTCTAAAAGTCACTCAAATTGTGTCTTACCAAAGTATCCCTCGGAATTCCACAGAATCATACAGGTGACGATGTGTGCTGTAAATATCTGGAAAGCAAAATTAAGGCATACTCACAGTTACTCCGTTCTGTCGGGCTTGTCCAATAGATTGCCGAAGGTCGTTGATATCAAGACCCCAGTCTGCAGCCTCTTCAAGATAGTATGGAACAAGAGAACCTCCATACAATGATATTGAAGCGGAGTATAATGGATACTGTGGAACTGGGACCAATACCTAACAATAGATTTGTACCCGTAAGGAATATATACTACACCTAGAACCTGGAAGTATTAACAGAAAAGACTGGTCTATCTATCCTTGATTTTTTTTCCATTTATATTAGTTACCCCATCGCTGGGCCCCCGAATGATGGTATGTAAGATCTGCATTATTCCTTTGCTGGCACCGTCAGTTAGAAAAATGAGCTCTGGATCACTGTCAAGGGTACCAGATGTGTAAACTCGATAACTAAAATCGAAGTCATAGAAAGGAGAACCAGTTAAAATGAAAAAGCAATATAATAACCTTGGATATCCATCACGTCTCTCAATGAAATCTGCAATTTCTTTCCTTACACCGGGAATGCCACGGGAGTCACTATAAGCACCTAATTGATCAGCAGTATAAAGAATATCATTTCTCAAAACAACAGATCATACACCTGTCAGAAAATTGGGGCAAACGCATGCTGGGGGACTCGTAACAACAATATAGACAAGTAGTTGCTAATGGATAGAGCTCAAGAAGCACGGATGATAAATGCAACAACGGTTTCTATCAACGAGATAATAAATCAGGACCATAAGATGGATCCATTTCATTAGAGAAGGCAACATAAGATGGATCCATTTCATTAACAGAACCGCAAGAAATTACACATTTCCCACAGTTATGTAGTGTAAGTGAGAAAAGATACCTAGACCTCCAGAATTCAATGAAAGATAATGTTTAGCCCTTGCAATCGCATCATCAGGGAATAAGAGTCCAACATTAGGATCATCCAGTAAAAATGGAGCTTGGCACAGAGCAATAACCTGAAATAGAGAGAGTCCCAAGGCTTTTACATGTACAAAACCATAAATAACATCTCCTAGAACGGACATTCGGCAAATGCAACAAACCTGGCGCGGAAATGTCAGCGGCTTCTGTCCAAGGGCGTGAGGGTTACCTACATTTGTGAAAATAATCTGCAGAGTAAGAGGAAGCATCAACATCAGATAGTTACACAAGCTCTCTCTCAATTAACTAATTGTGACATGTTCGCGCGATTCTTTGAGTTGCCGAATACTTGCCTAGCAACATGTCTCCTGATTGTTTCAATCTATACTACTCCCACGAGATTTATCAATTATACAACTCTCTTGGTTAGAGAATTCTGGAATAGACCACTTCATACTGTAAATGACCAAATTGTCCACTGATGGCTTCATATATCAGCATTGTGTATTCATAAAAGAGCTTATACTGTATCAGCATACTAGATCCAAATTTTACACATGATCAACTCTATGATCTTACAGATTCCCATATATGAGATTTCCAATGTAGACAAGAATTCTAGTGCCACACACACACACACACAAAAAGACTTCTCAAGCATAATTAACGAGGATGAATAGAACCTAAAAAGTTACTGAATCCTACTGGAACATCAAATTATGAGAGATTGAATTAACGGATTAAAAGCTATAAAATGTATGAATATAAATAACATGACATGAGTAAAATTCAAAATCCTTACCTTCTTTCCTTCCTTCTGAAGTTGAGAAGCTCGAAGGTAGAGCTCACCTCTGACAGCATACTGACACTTCTTGACATTTTCATTCAGATTCTCATAATCCAACGGCTTAGACGACATTTTAAACAGTTAGAGCAGCTCCTTAACCTAGAATTATAGGAACAAATTATGAGCAGTAAAATGAAGAAAAGCAGCAAATGATAACACTTCTCAAAAAATAATTACCTCAACAACTGTAGCTCTTGAAAAAAGGAATTCAAAATCAAAAGAACAATGAGTTCGACACGAAAAGAGAAGAAAGACAACAACTATAGTTGCATTACTTCATGTGTATGCCGTGGGTACTTTTTGTCATATTTATTCCACGTGGCAGGCATGCAGTATGTGATTGCATCAGATGAAGTAATGGGATCACAAGTGACACTCTGCCAGTTCATTTCCTCTCTTGGCTTGAGATGTGTGCCCGTTCAAATGTGCTCTCTATCGTTTGAAAAAAATATCAAAATTATGTGCTCTGTTGTTCAAATGTGCTCTCTATGTTAGCGAGTTTTAATTGGTAGCTGAAAAAATTATGAATTTACGTATAAAATATAGAAATTTTTTAATAGTGTGTGATCTTTTAAAAAAAATTATATGGATATGGTATAAACTATAAAGCGGATATTATTATATTATGTTAAGAATACTTTTGGTTTGGTTGAACCCAACAACTAATCTCAGAGCTCAGGTTTGTGGAGACGAGTATGGTGATGGTTGAATGACAGTGCTTTGGATACCCTTACGAGCTTGGAGACGCACATACAAGAAGTACTAGAAATTTGGGAAAAATCAATCGAGCGAATACCGACCAACGTTGGCCGGCCAACAAAAGCGAGCAAAAAACCGTCCAGCACAGACGTAAATACCAATCGAAATTGGTGAGTTTATTGGTCAAACAATTGATCGATGTGGCATCCCATCATATCATCTCGGCCATTGTGTGCAAATCATCAACAATATACCAGCTGATCAGGTGGTGGTGTGTATATAACACTGTAACCTTTTCCCATATCCCATATACATATAATATACGCGTATATAACGCCATCTAGTCATGAGTCAATGTACATTTATAAATGCATGAAATGCATTAGAGGAGCGTTAATAAGGTTTCTCGGAATGTCATAAGATCATTACACCTTTGGTTAACATCATGAAATAGAGTATATCAACTTATGTATTTTATGAGACCCATGAACAGATGATAGAATAATATGACACGTAGGGAATCAAGAACATTGGCACCTTTAGCATTTCTATGAATAGAGTCATTTATGAAAGTTGTGCATTTGATCGTTTCGTTTGTATCGTATGGATCATGCCAAAAGGAAATAAGGTATAACCTTAACATACCTGAGCCGATTCTCTTGACAATCCCTCTAACACGCGTCAATTGCGACAAAACACGTAACGACGGATCGAAGTATGAAAATTCCGTATGATATTCTTGAGAAAAATTGTATCGTGCTCTCTTAGAATCGAAAATCTCACGCTGCTATCGTATTAGGAAGTTTCTTATGAATTATTTTTGAGGCTCCATCCATTACTTGTTGAAGCTCTCATCCATCCCCCTTAATGAATTGGGGAGTTTCTTATTATAGGTTTGCGCCCCAATTTGTAAGATGACTTGGCCAACCATTTTTTCTAAATATGCCACCTAACCTCATAATTTAAAGAGTCATTGTTCGGTTGATTAAGAATGGCACTTGTTTCCACGTTGGGGCGATGTCTTCGTTAAGCTTATCCTACAATTTCAATTACCATGTTAATCTCCCACTAAAAATTAATACTTAACCAATTACCAACATAATTAGGAATTATCTCAAATTACTTAAAATACTACTCACTTTTAATACAATTTATACATCATACTATCATGGTCGTGTGGTACCTTGTATGACACTAGTCCATAAATACGGGGTATTATAGTTTATACCGTATTTTATCCCAAATTGGAAATATTTAACGAAGCTCTTTTTGCTTCGATTCGCTTACCCTCTCACCTTCATGACACTTACTTATTGCCTGTTATAAATAACATAAATGCTTATAACCTCAAAAATAATCTTATTCCCGAGCCTACGTCGATTAACTTACGGCGAAACTTTAACGTACGTAAATGCATGATGTAACATCTCATTTTCAAGCTTACATCAATTTATTATGGCTTACTTTCACACACGAAAATATGGGGTGTAACATCCGGGGTGCGACGGGGTTAACTTTGCATAATTGAACCAAGATCGTAGCTTTATTGTTTGGGCTTGCCTTCTATTGATATTATTAAGTTGTTTTGTCTAGATTCGGGTCGTCCGAAGGGTGATTCATGCGGGAAGGGATTTTTAGAGTATTGACTTAGCTTATTTGAGGTAATTATCTTGCCTAACTTTGTGGTGGAGAAATTTCCCTTAGGATTTTGTCTAATTTGCATTATTTGTGTTATGTGAAACGACGTGTACATAACGTGATGAGTGTATACACGGGCGTATGTGTGGTAATTATCCGGATTAGACCTTAGGCTATTAATATTCCTTGAATTGGGGTTGTTTGTTATATGAAACATGTCTTATTGTTGTTCACTCCCCACACAATAAGACATGTTATTATTATGATTCTTGTTCATTTCATTGTTATTAAGCCGTGGGCTATATCTTGTTGTGACTTTAGTATTGTTGTTATGGTGATGTCGTGGAACATGTGTACGTGTGGTGCAGGTGCTTATTATTGTGTGGAGTATAAGGGTGGCGAGATGCACATATGATGACATAAGGGTGGTGCTTATTAATGCGCATGAGACAAAATAAGGGGGCTTATGCACGTGTTGCAAATAAGGGGAGTACTTCATTGTGATGCGCACGCTGCGAAATAAGGGGGCGTATGCGCGTGAAGCTATTTAAGGGGATATATTTCATGTGAAGCTGACACAGCGTCATAATGGTGGCTTATTGAATATGTTATGTAGTATTTCTGGGTGATTCTTGATGTTATTTTTGTGTTGGAACGGATTGATAATTGGAACATATCCTTGTTTTCCTTAACTGATTTCACTTTGTGTTTTACGATTTATTGTTTAATTTATCGTTTTATCACATGTCCTATTCTTTGTTGAAATTTATTCTGTGATGCTTTCTATTGTCAGTTTTATATTGATATGCTACATAGGTTATTTGACTAGTGAGTATCTAGACTTGAACCTCGTCACTATTCCACCGAGGTTAGTCTTGATACTTACTGGGTACCATTTGTGGTGTACTCATACCACACTTTTACACATTTTTGTACAGATCCAGGTATCTCAAAGTGGGTGGTTGTTAGTGAGTTGATCCCGAGCTGCTGGAGGATTCAAGGTATACATGTTGTTCCGCTCGCAGACCTCGAAGTCACCCTCTTTAGTTGCTTTATTACTGTTTACGTATTTCAAACAGTGATGTTTACTTTGAGATTTATTATGTACTTCTTGTAGAGCTTATGACTTAGTATTACCGGGTTTTGGGATTTATTACCATTGTTTTCCGCTTTTAGTTATATTATGGCATTCTTCAGCTTTCATTAATGTTTAAGTTGATATTTTCTGTTGATCTCATTATGTGATAGGCTTAGGAACTAGGTTCCATCATGATCCTTAAGGTGGAATTTTGGGTCGTGATAAGTTTGTATCAAAGCTCTAGGTTCATTGGTTCTACGAGTCATAAGAAATTTCAGTAGAGCCTTGTAGATCAGTATGGAGACTTCTGTATTTATCTTTGGGAGGCTAAACAACTATTAAAAAATTTCGCTTCTTTCATTCCTTATCGTGAGAATTTATTGATTTCGGAAGTTGAGCCTTTGTCTTTCTACTTTCTCATAGATGGTGAGCTTTAATTACTGATGATGTTGTTCCCGGTGTCGGTGTTGCTAGAGGTAGGGGCAGAGGCCGAGGTAGAGGCGGAGCACGTGCTGTAGCGAGAGGCCATGCTAGACCCGTGACTAAGGAGCCACCAGTAGCTCTCATTCCTCAGCATGTTTGGTACCTTGGCTCACGCATGATTGATCCCAGTTGCACCATCTACTTCTCAGGATGGGGGAGGAGCTCAGACTCCCGCCACCCATACTCCATAGCAGCGGGCTCATATTGATCAGCCTCCGGGTGTTATGCCGGTGCAGCCTGTGATTGAGGTTCAGTTCGAGGTTAGGGCAATGTTGTTAGAGGAGAAGCAAAAGAGGTTAGAGAGGTTCAAGAAGTATCATCCTCCTACTTTCAGTGGTGTAGCTTATGGGGATGCATAGGGTTTTCTAGACCAGTGTCATTGTATTCTGCGCACTATGGGCATGGTGGAGTTGAGCGAGGTCGACCTTAATGCTTTCGAACTGACGGGGCCGACATATATATGGTGGAAAACTTATGAGGAAAGTAGGCCAGCTGGCGCAACGCCACTTACTTGGGCTCAATTCACTGATCTCTTCTTAAGGGAGTTCGTCCCACAGACCTTCAGGGATGCGTTGCGCACCGAGTTCGAGCAGTTGTGCCAGGGGACTATGACTGTGTCCGAGTATGCTATGAGGTTTACTAAGTTATCTCGTCATGCACTTGCTTTGGTTTCCACTATTAGAGACAGAGTCTGCAGATCTATTGAGGGACTCGGTTATGGTCTCAAATTTGAGATGGCACGAGAGTTGGAGACTGATTCTCCATTGCAATAGGTTATGGAGATCGCTAGAAGGTTGAAGCGTATCCGCGACCAGGAAAGAGGGGATAGGGAGGTCAAGAGGCCTCGAGATTTTGTAGGGTTTAGTAGTTGCCGCTCTTTAGTTTCAGCTCGTCATGGTAGAGGCTTTATCAGGCGCCACTTCATTATACAGTTCAGGTTACTCGCAGTGCTCCCGCTATTCAGGGACCGCATAGTAGTCATTTTGGGCAACCATCTTCCAATGAAACTTCTGCACGAAGTTCCTACAACGGTTATTTAGGTCGTCCGTGTTAGACTCAGTACCAGCAGTCGCGCCCGCAGAGAGGTTGTTTTCGAGTGTGGTGATACTAGGGATATGGTGAGATATTATCCCAGATTTCGGAGGGGTGGACCTCCATAGGGTACTTAGGCTATGGTTTCTGCTCCAGCTGCTACTCATCCTGCACAACTAGCTAGGGGTGGAGAACAGGCGGGTAGATGACGTCCTAAAGAGGAAGGCCAAGACCATTATCATGCTTTCCCTGGTAGGACTGAGGCTGTTGCATCAGATGTTGTCATCACATGTATTGTTCCGGTCTGCCATAGGGATGCATCAGTTTTATTTGACCCAGGTTACACTTATGTATGTGTCTTCCTATTTTGGTTCATATTTGGATATGTCTCGTGATTCTTTGAGTACTCCTGTTTACGTGTCTACGCCAGTTGGGAATTCTATTATGGTAGACCGGGGCTATCGTTCTTGTTTGGTAACTATTTGGAGCTATGAGACTAGGGTTGACCTTCTGTTACTCAATATGGTAGATTCTGATGTGATTATGGGCATGGATTGGTTGTCATCATATCATGCTATTCTTGATTGTCACACTAAGACTGTGACGTTGGCTATGCCGGTGTTGCCGCGGTTGGAGCGGAGAGGTTCATTCGGTCATGCAATAATACTTTTGACAAATGACCTAGATTATTATGTTGGTGTATCCGCAGTCTTATCGGTAACTCTTATGGTATCCTCCATTCACGAGTGCAAAATATTATATTCAGTCACATTATACTGGATGATAAAATGATTATACATTATATTAAAAAAATATAACCTTTGTTATTTCTTTGCAGTTACTACTGGCAATAAAATTTTAAATTCATTGTTCTATGTTATCATACATGTGATGTTCCTGGGGAATGCTTCTTATCGTATTTGTGGTGTTCCCTATCACCCTAAATCTAGATGGAAGGCTCAGTATCTTTGTATGCTTTCGTCACATATTATTATTAAAATGTGGTTAGAATTCTCAGATTTAGTATTGGTTAGCTAAATATGATTAACATTCATTACTTTCAGCATCTTACACTTTTTATTTACTTATTTTCTATATTATATCCCGGACATATTTTTAGTATATTTATGTAATTTTGTTAAATTTTTATGTACTAATATAGGATACGTAAGGAAAAACTAGTATAAATAGATTAGCGTTACTTACCGCGCATTGGCGTGGCCACGCAGCGACTCCATGTCCTTCCTGAGCGCCAACGCTCTTGGATCGCTGATTGAATCAGCCGTATCAACTCAATCCCTTCTTCTTGGGCGAGCAGTCCATGCCCATATAATCAGAACTCTTGAACCCCCTTTTCCACCTTTCCTCTCCAACCATCTCATCAACTTCTACTCGAAACTCGACGCACCCGACTCAGCTCAACTCCTCCTTTCACTCACTCCGACTCGTTACCGTTCTGTTGTTACCTGGACCGCTCTCATCGCTGGCTCCGTCCAAAATGGTCATTTTACCTCCGCGCTGTTACATTTCTCTAACATGCGCCGTGAGTGTGTTCAACCCAATGACTTCACTTTCCCTTGCCTTTTTAAAGCTTCTGCGTTTTTGCATTCCCCCGTTACTGGTCAACAGCTTCATGCGCTGGCATTGAAAACTAGCTTGATTGAGGATGTTTTTGTTGGGTGTAGCGCATTTGACATGTACTCTAAAACGGGTCTACGGGAATATGCGCGGAAGGTGTTTGATGAAATGCCGCAGAGGAATATCGCCACGTGGAATGCGTGTATTTCCAATTCCGTGCTTGACGGGAGATCTTATGATGCTTCTTTAAAATTTGTTGAGCTCTTGCGAGTGGGCGAAGATCCACCAAACTCGATTACTTTTTGTGTGTTTTTGAATGCTTGCTCGGATGGTTTGCATTTGAAGCTTGGGCGGCAGTTGCATGGTTATGTGATTCGGTTTGGGTTTCGATCAGATATCTCTGTTCTGAATGGATTGATTGATTTTTATGGCAAATGTCACGAGGTGAAGTATTCCGAGCTGGTTTTCGATGAGATGAATGAGCGAAATGGTGTATCATGGTGCACCATGTTGGCGGTGTATGAACAGAACGATATATGGGAGAAGGCTTTTATGGTGTTCCTTAAGGCAAGGAAGGAAGATATTGAGCCAACTGAATTTATGATTTCAAGTGCGCTTAGTGCTTGTGCAGGAATGGCAGTGCTTGAGCTGGGGAGGTCTATTCATGGTCTTGCGGTAAAGGCTTGTATCGGGAGTAATGTATTTGTTGGCAGTGCACTTGTTGACATGTATGGGAAATGTGGTAACATAGAAGATTGTGAGAGCGCGTTTTATGAAATGCCTGAGAGGAATTTGATAACTTGGAATGCACTAATGGGTGGTTATGCTCATCAAGGGTACGCCGACATGGCACTGAATTTGTTTGAGGAGATGACAAGTGAAAGCCATGACGTGGTGCCTAATTATGTGACATTAGTTTGTGTATTGACAGCTTGTAGTAGGGCTGGAGCTGTTAAAATAGGCATGGATATCTTTGAAGGTATGAGGAAAAAGTATGGGATTCAACCAGGGCCAGAGCATTATGCATGTGTAGTGGATATGCTTGCAAGGGCTGGTTTGGTGGAGCGTGCGTACGAGTTTATCAATAAAATGCCCGTTCCATCAACAGTTTCAGTCTGGGGGGCTCTTTTAGGGGCTTGTAGAGTTTATGGAAAACCTGAACTAGGGAAGGTTGCAGCTGACAATTTGTTTCAACTTGATCCAAAGGACTCTGGAAACCATGTTATTCTTTCAAATATGTTTGCAGCTGCTGGAAGGTGACATCTAGTTCTTTGTTTCACTAAGATAGTTCTTGAACATCTTATTGCATGCAAAAAGTTCACCAAATTGCAGTCTGTGTCCTTTTTTTTACTAACTTAATATGTGTATGGAAACTGACATTCGAAGCTCCTCCACAGCGTGTTGTTGGTTTATTCTGTTTTCGGCCATCTATGTTCTTGTTATCTTGTCATGCAACTGTGAAGTTATCCTAGGAGAACAGAGGGCCTGTTAATCTATATTTAACTTTGTCATTGAAACATTGCATGAAATTTTACTGTTAAGGCTTACATTTAAGTCCTGACCCGTTAACCCCTTGAAGGACCAATAAAGTTCTTTATCTGTGTTGCTACTACAGCTGGATTCAGGAAATATCTCTTCCTCTATCCTCATTTATATGACACTCTTTCTGTTTTGGGAACCCAAAGTATTTACACATTTTCATCAATAGTATTATACTATTAACTTTGGCTTAGAGGGGGGTGGGGGGGGGGGGGGGGTCATGCTTGACTATTGCTTGTCCCTTTTTATAAATTGGCACTTCTATCTGCAGAATTCAAGTTGAATGTTTGTCCATGGTCATTGGTATATAAGCTTGGCTTTCTCCAATACCTATTTATCATAAGAGGTAACTGCAGGTGGGAGGAGGCTAATCTCGTCAGGAAGGAGATGAAGGATGTCGGCATCAAGAAAGGGGCCGGATTCAGTTGGTTATCTGTAAAGAATTCTGTCCATATTTTCCAAGCAAAGGATACAATTCATGAGAGATACCCAGAGATTCAAGCAATGCTGGCCAAGTTAAAGAGAGATATGAAAGCAGCAGGTTATACTGCTGACACGAACTTTGCTCTGTATGACTTAGAGGAAGAAGAAAAGGAATCAGAAGTTTGGTACCATAGTGAGAAGATTGCACTTGCATTTGGTCTCATTGCTATCCCTCCTGGAGTCCCTATAAGGATAACAAAAAATCTGAGGGTTTGTGTGGATTGCCATAGTGCAATAAAGTTCATATCGGGCATTACTGGTAGAGAAATTATAGTAAGAGATAACAACCGCTTTCATTGTTTCAAGGACTACCAGTGCTCGTGCAGAGATTATTGGTGATCTAGTTTAGGTATTCCAGAGAATTCTGGTGGCTTCCTTGCCATTCTGCCATTGATCCAGGCACTAATTTACGCTCATGATGTTGAGGTTGAGGGTCTGAACTTGAAGATATCACCTCCATAAGTTTTCTTCAGTTCCAAGGCGAAGCTGGAATTGCATACAAGGTCCACCATCCCCTGCTAGAGGCACATTAAGAGCTTCACAAATTTGAAACTCAAAACTACGTGTAAACTGGCATTGCAGCAAAAAGCAGCTATGCTAACAGATTTTTAGCGCCTCAAGCATGAACAATATGAATTCTTCCGGTTCTATGGCTTGTCATGTTATTTTATCTTCACGCTGATGCCAAAACAATTGAATGCGGGAAGAAGCTCCTGGTGCTGCCAGAGTACCTTATGCAAAGGTTACGACGATTTCAACATGAAAACTTGTATGGTATTCCTTGCTTGCAGTTGTGATGTAGATCCATATTCCTAGTACATATGCACAAGCACACAGAAAGACAAAGATACAAAGTGAAAAAAAACTGATTGATATCTTCACAAACAACAACTATGCCTCAATCCAAAAAAGTTGGTGTCAGCTATGAATCCTGAATGGTCATGTCGCTCCATATAAGCGAGGGCATTTGGTCTGGTGGTATGATATATTTACTGACATAAGTTAGTATGATATTTTACTGGTAAAGCTCTTATGAAAAGATCATGTATTGTTCCATTGTTATTACTGATGAGCTGCTGTTCTCAACAAATATTTTGACCACAAAGATACCCTAGGAAGCTTTTTGGGTTAGTAAAATATGTACATAGTAAGGTCGACTGGGACGTGCTTTATATCATATATCCAAAGCTTTCAGTTCTGCAGCTTCAAAGTTGGAAAAGACCGGATATGTGGCTACTGAAAATGAGAGTGCAGCATCTGAACCTAAGCCTGCTAAGGAGGCCATTCACTTCAAGGAACTTTAGCGAGTTGATCATATCCTTGCTTCCCTACAATGAAAGCTACCACCAGTACCTCCGCCCCGTCCATTTCCGGAAGGCTATGCATCACCTTCCACAGCAGAAGCCTCTGAAGACCAGCAAGCAGGGACTCAGTTGCCTCCAGTTGATCCCATCATCGACCAAGGTCCGTCTAAGCGAATGAAAGTATCAAACCATACTGTCTAAGCAGTTGGTGGCTGCAAGAATTTGTATGATGCTCCAGATGGTTCTGAGTGATCCTTAACTAAGTATTTTCTGCAGTGAGTGGCTGCAAGACTTCTACGACGCTTGAAATGGTCCAGAGTGATCCTTAACTTGATAGTAGATTTTTCTGTACACTATGTAAATTGTTAAATATTTATGTTAGAACTTTCCATGTAGATCCGTATCGAGGATAGAGTTCGCCTGTAGGCTGCATGGCCATGTAATGCTGTTACATAAAGTTTCCAATCGTGAATTTTGCCCGGAAAAAAAAAAGTTGTTGGTTCAGATACATGATATTGATAACTACTAGTATTTAGTTTTCGCCATCATGATTTGGACACACCTCCCGCGATACCAATTTATATCCATATTTTTGAAACCCCTAGTATCCAGAACTGAATATAAAAGATTTAAAGGAAGTGTTTTGTTGCTTATGGATTGAAAGAAATTTAAATGTCCCACAGTAATAATAATGATGTAGAATCATGAAAAGAACTTTCTTATTTCACTTGTCATTTTGGAGTCAACAGAAAATATTGTGTTGTATAGACTCCTGATAAAAATATGATAAATGTCAATGGTTGCCTCTTGTTGAGTCATATAGACAACTCGTAAATACTTTCGACAGAGAGTTGGTGTTAGTAACGAAAAAGGAAGAGAGAAGCTTATATTTGAATCATATGTTCATTTATCTTTGATTTCATTGGAGACCAACTCGAGTCAAAGTTACAGAGAGTTCCAATAGGAGATCACTTGCATAGTTTCTCAGGGATGTTTTTGGTATTTTGAACCTTGGTTCTGTGTTTTGAACTTGAACTCTTGAAGCACTCACTCTGCAATTGCTGTTTTATTAAATATTCTTCACTTCTCTAGTATGCAAACAAGGTGCGATGCAGAACTGTAAGAAGAGAATACCGCTGGACAGGAAAATCTAGCAATTCTATTATTTAACAGTGACAATAGGTTTATTGAACAAAGAATTACAAGAAAATACACGTGACTTCACACCATAATAAAAAATGACTCATATTATTAAGTTTTACCTGACCTAGTTTATATTGTACATATTTTGAAAGCACTGGCAAATTCAAAATTTGTGTTCCATTGCTACTAAAAGCTATGGAGTTAAATCTATGTTCTTACAACCATTGTTTTCACTCTCTATTCTTCTCACATCTTCTACATATGCTTCAAGGGGCCGTGTATTTTCTGTCCTCCCCTCTTGTCACCTGGTTGCAATGTTAGAAAATTGAAGAGTGCAAGTCCACCATAGAAGGTCATTCAAACTTTTGCTTTCGAAAATAGGATTTTTTGAGTTTGTTAGTTGTTTAGATTGGGTGTTGTTCCAATTGATTGAAAATATCTAAATGTGTTCAAAATTTAAATTTGAAGTGATTTTGAGTAGATTTGAGTAAAATTTCAGAAAAGGCACAAGGAAGAAGACGAAGTCAGTTTTTTGTATAATTATATATAATCTTGTATAATAGTGTATATGAGTGCATAAACACATCTTATACACTATTATGCACTTTTATACTAGCGTCTGTAGACGAATTTCTTCTACGATTTTCAGTTACAATTCTTATTCAAAACCAGTCCAAATCTCGATGAAATGACTTCAAATTTTATATACAAACTCCTTATACTGTTTCTACCAAGTCTAAATAATACCCACTCCAAATTTCTCACAAAATCAAATTCAAAATTTAAACCCACATATATAAGCTTGTTAAAAATCTAATTTCCACCACCCAAATGGATTTGGTTAGTTAACTAATATTTGAGTCACATTTACCGATTCAATAATTCACTTAAAAGCTTGAACAATCTTTTTTAAGAATTAATTAGTAATTTCGAGAACCTATTGAGTTGAATGTTGAATCTTAGCCTATTATTTTTGAGTTAGCCGGTTGTAAAGTGAAATGTAAGCTATAAAATTGAAATGTAGGTAGCCCAATTGTTTTTATATTGAACAATTTTTTCGAGTGCCTCATTCTTATCCCCTATCTCATATTAGACTAAGGTAATAATCAAAATGCCCTACCTCTTTTACTAGATTCATGCAATCCATTAGAGAAAAGCAAAGCATGCCCTCCTGTTTTAATTAAATCTGCAAAATTTCCATTTATCTCATGAAACTATCTCTTGCAAACTGTGTGCAAGATGAATATAGATGCCAAGTACTCAGAGTTCCATTGCGATTGAGGGTCATATCAGAAGCGAAGATGGTCCTAAATGAAGATGTCAGAAAGCAAGCTAGGGCAATGCTCAGTTAATATGGCTCAATTTTGTGGCCGTAACAGCTGTCTTCATAGGAGTTAGATTGTTGTGTAAACAACTCCAGCAGGGGCATTGTTATGAAATTGCCGAGCACTAATCGATGGAGAATTGCAGTGCGATATAAAACATGGATTAAAGAAAAGGCAGCAGACTATCTAGCAAAGGAGGGACTCCATGCAAATGGGAATGATGAGCTGGTGGTTTATCGACGATCCACCACAGTACATGGTGCAGTTACTTAGGGAAGATGCTATGGGAGGAACTACCACTAGGTAGTTGGCATTTTTGGCGTGCAATGTAACGAAAAAAGGGATGAATTTTTGTGCCGTAATTTAACGAATTATTCCGTGCCACTTTTGAATTAGTTTAGTGGAGGTGGTGGGGCGTCCCGGTAGCGTACACTAGGATGATTAAGAATATATATGATGGTGCTAAGATTCGGGTGATGATAGTGGGAGGAGACTCGGAACACTTTACAGTTATGATAGGCCTGCACCTGGGATCGGCTCTTAGCCCGTTCTTATTTGCCATGGCGATGGACGTGCTGATGCGACACATCCAATGGGAGGTGCCGTGGTGCATGTTGTTTGCAGATCATATAGTGTTGATAGACGAGACACGAGGCGGGGTTAATGCGAGGGTAGATGTTTGGAGACAAACCTTGGAGTCTAAAGTTTCAAGTTGAGCAGGACCAAAACAGATTACTTGGAGTGTAAATTCAATGACGATACCCTTGAAGAAGACGTGGATGTGAAGCTCGATACTCAAGTCATCCCCAACAGAAATAGTTTCAAGTATCTCGGATCTATTATACAGCGCAACAGGAAGATCGACGAGGATGTCACACATCGTGTTGGAGCGGGATGGATGAAGTGGATGCTTCCATTCGGTGTTTTATGTGATAAGAATGTGTTGCCAAAACTTATGGGTAAATTTTACAGAGTGGTGGTTCGACCAACCATACTGTATGGGGCGGAGTGTTGGTTAGTCAAGAGCTCCCATGTGCAGAAGATGAAAGTAGCAGAAATGAAGATGTTGAGATAGATGTGTGAGGGTACTAGGAGGGACATGACTAGGAATGAATTTATTCGGGACAAAGTAGGGGTGACCTCCGTGGAGGACAAGATGCGGGAGTCAAGCCTGAGATGGTTCGGGCATGTTAAGAGGAGAAGCATTGACGCTCCTATTAGGGGGGGGGGGGGGGGAGAGTTTGACCATGGGGGTTTGAGAAGAGGTCGAGGGAGACCTAAGAAGTACTGCGGAGAGGTGATTAGGCAGGACTTGGCGCGGATTCAGCTTTACTAATGACATCACCCCTGATAGCAGGGTATGGAGATCGAGTATTAGGGTAGAAGGTCGAGTTTCCCCCTTTCTTACCAGTAATACTAGTAGCACGCATGTTTTGTATTTCTCAGAATTATATTACATCATGTTTTTAGTTTGTTTTAGTTATCGTATTCTCCTGCTGTTACTATTTTGTACTGCTTATTCTCTCCCCCCCCCTCCCCTCTCTTTCTTTCTTTTTCTTCTTTTTCTCCATCAGTTTCTTCTTCTTATTCTTCTTTTTCTTCTCCTTATTTTTCTGCGCCGAAGGTCTATTGAAAACACTCTCTACCTTCACTAAGTAGGGGTAAGACATGCGTACATACTATTCTCTCCAGATCCTACATGTAGAAATATATTGAATATGTTGTTGTTTTAAATGAGTTTGGTTCAGAAATTGTGTTATTTTAACTCAATAGTCCATATGCACTTGATCTGTTTTACCATTGGTGACAAAAATATCATTGGGTAAACTGTGAAATAATTAAGAAATGTAAAAAAAAAAAAAGGCATTTACTTTCATCATATATAATTTGATTTACGAAAATTGAAAACAAGATTTCTTGTTACGCTTCGTAAATATTCTTATGATTTTTGTGAATTTTGAGTTGTTTTTCCGTGCTCCTCAGAATATATTAATATCTGAAAGATATGGAACTTAATATGACTGTGTTTCCTTATTTGTTCGTTCAATTTTACTACTATATAAACCTCTCCCCTAATCCCCTTTAACGGACCGAAATGACTGTTGTTCTCTCATACTCTCAGTCACTCGATACTATTGTGAATCTACTGCTCTTGGCCGGTTGAAAGCCAAGGCCATCAGAACCCTCTCTAACGACCTCCCTAGTGCGACCACTGCTCGAGGCTCATTTGAGGCTCCTGCGAACTCTGATTCATTAGGATTTGGGTCTTGTGGTTGCTCTCTTTGCTGGTGATATTCGAGTTGTTTCTAACGCTTAGCCTTCTCTTCTGTTTGTTTGTTGAATCTGCAAACTGGTGAGTGTCTTGACTTTTGCAATTCTATCCTCTTTTGCTTGTTTTCAGTGCTTCAGATATCCATGTTGTTCGAACCAATAATATTGTGTTGAAATCATTGACAATTTTACTTGCATTGTAGCTTTCTGCAATTTTGAATCTCCTAGTGTCACAACCTGCCTAATTCTTTAAACCCTATATGTTCAGCTTGAATGTCTTTGTATCTTTAAGTTTGCTTTATTGTTCTGCTGTTTATTATGAGTTTTTCTCATGCCTTATTTTGGATTCTCGCATTGAAATTCCTTGGGAATCATCTCTTACCCAGAATAGGCCTTTATATACTTCTATTGACAACTACTTTATGTGAACTCTGTTTTTATATCTGCTTACATGAACTATATTTGTTGTCGCAATATTTTAACCAAACTTGTTGCTTTGTTCTAGTGCTTGGTCAATCCTGCATTCTTTGGTATTGCTTATGTTTCTAGTTGAATCGCAATACATTTAGATTCCGTGATCATGCATAGTCGACTGGCTTAAGTTCTGAGTCTGCCTGTTCTATTTAACTTGAAGATAATATGTCCCCCTGCCATGGCACCGTTGGACTTTGAGATTTTTGTGTTATACTCAGCATGATTAGGCTTCTCATTGATTGCTTGCTTGCCTGCTTGTGGTGTGCAATTGTCAATTCCTGACTATGACTCTGTCTGACCATCATGACTTAGACTCCTAAGTTAAAATCCTTTTAGGCCAATGCTCTATTTTGAACTTATTCCGGAAAAATTAGCATGTTCACCCCATATGTGCCTAGTATGTTTACCATGTTAATCTAAAAATGGCATGTCTCCTTAACTCTTCTATTGTTATGTCTACCTTTAGCATATTGTCACTTGTTTGATGATGTAACCTATGTTGCATTTATCATGTTTCAAGTCGAGTCTATTGGCTCTCCTAGTTTGTTGTTCTTTGTTTAATCAATATTGTCCTTCTAAAATGCCAGTGTATTTTACGTGAATCCAACTAGTTGTCATATAATCCTGCCTCAACCAAACAATGCTTTAGGAATGTTTTTATATATGTTCCATTAATTTGTTTGGTCAAGAAGATGATTTGTAACTGTTGGGTTTGGTGTGAGTTAATGTGTGATCTTTGGGCCGTATAAGTGGACGTGCTTTCCTGTTTGAGATATGTTTGGGTCTGGGCCTGTTATTCGTATTAAAAGAAGTCTGTTGAAGGCCCAGTCGGTATTGGGTTATTTTGTTTGGGTCTGTTTACATGCCTGTAATTATTCCCTTGTGTAATATTTGTAATTATGTTCATTATCCGGTCCTGTAATAATTTGTAAATAAATTATGGGAAGATTAATGAAAGGTGTTGGGATATTGTAATGCTTGCATAAAAAGGTAGAAAACATTCCTATATGGACTATATTCTATTTGCTATTTCTTTCAGCATGCTTTATATGTTATTTAGTTTAGTGTATTGTACACTAATAGAAAGCATGCATATAAGAATCATGCACACATTTCACTTAACTTGTCAAAACATGTTGGCTCAAGTAATTGTTACATTTGTTTCTATATGTACTACTAGACGCTTTAGATAGCATTCCTATAAGGTTTCAATTAATTAATCAATCAGTTATTTCTATTAGTCTTAGCACGCTGCTCGTTTAGACATCATGACTATAAGATCTTAATCAATAAATCGACTACTTCCGTTATTTTTATTACACTGTCCCACCTAGATGACATGCCTATAGGGATGAAGTGTTATAAAATCAAGTTCAATTGACAATCCTGCCTATGGGATATTATCACTCGTCTGGAAGTGTTTATGAAGTCAAACGTCGTTAGTTCTCAACTTTCAACAATTTTACTACCCCATTGCATAAACAATTTAGATATCATGCCTATAGGAGTTATTTAACACCTTTAATCTACGAATTAATTAGTCAGAAACAACAATGATTTTTGTGTGATGCTGGAGATCAGAATCGCCTCGAAACTATGCCTATAGGATTTGACAACTCTAATGCGTCTTAATTCCCTAAAATATGTACTGCCTAAACTGCTCGTGTGCATTTGCTGTTTATGTGTGGAGGTTAACTTGAACCCCTTCTTGCATTTATGTGTAGTCCTATATGTTTTGAATGCTCGCTAGTTTTTCTCATTTTTAAGCATCCTAAGAGGATTCTAGAATCATCCAAATAGAGGTCCAAAGCCTCCAGGACCATAGGCATGGGACGGGTATTGCATGCGTAGGGTACGACCTAGAAATGAATTAGAGCGCCTTTAGGTAAAAAACTTTAATATAGTGATTGGGTAGCAGGAGATGATAGTCTGTGCCCGTTGAATAATATAAGCAACCCCCACCTTAAGGGAGTTGCGAAGTATTATTTATGTTGCACGGGGTGATCCTTTAGGCTAAAAAACTTAGGATCCCCCTCTACCCTTCCCCTCCTTTCATATTTGTTACTCCCTCCGGTCCATAATAAGTGATTTCGCTTTATTTTTGTGGTCCAAAATAAGTGATTTTTCCAGATTTCAAGAATAAATCAATTTCTTTTTTCTATATTGCCCTTGGAGTAAATAGTGTTGGAGTATGTATTAGGATTGTTTATGTGAAGAGGTAGTAGAGTTTAATATGGTCAATTTCATTTCTAATTAATGTTAAAAGGTGAATTTCTTAATATTTGTGAAAACAATCATAAAATCACTTATTTTTGGACCGGAGGGAGTATTTAACATAGATCAATGTAGTTGTATCTTTGTAGTCATTAAGATTTGTGCCGATTCTCATGTGTCCTAATAAGACTCTTCGACTTCTCTTTATTTATTCGATCACCTAGCCTAATTACGTAATCCACATAGTCTAAAGTTCGACCAGGACCCACAGTTGTGGACCTCGAAGAGTGCCTAATGCCTTATCTTTGAGGCGATTTGAGCCCTTACCCGATTTTTGGCGTTGACTAGTCAAATAGAGTTTTTTGCAAATAGGTGCCCTAACGCACCTCAAAATCGTTAGGCGACGACTCTTCTCTTTTAATACTCCTTTAAAAGAGTTGTCACACGTTGAAACCCGCTTTCGCGAGAAAGTGGGGCGTGACAATAATTACTAAAATATTTCGTTACAAGTATTTTATTTTACATTTTATAATTATTTACTTAGTTTCTTTATAATTTATTAAGTTTTAAGTTTATTAAAAAAGTCAAAAAAATAGTTGTTGCAAACTTTAAAAACTTAGTCATTGTCAACTTTAAAAAATTAACCAATGCTATCTATAAAAAAATAGTCGTAGCCAAATTTAATGCTTAAATATTTGAATAATCTTTTTAAAAAAGACTTACTTAGGGTCCACGTTTCATCCCGTCTCGTCCCATTCCATTTGTTTGGGGGGATTTGCAGTCGTGCCCTATATTTGTGCCATCTTTTAACATGTACCATATTTTTAAAAATTATTGATTTGGTAGTCACCTGACGAAAAATCCGTAATAATATGACATTTATACCTCTGGCAAAAGATATAAAACATGCATCACGCATTAGTCGCGTGATCTGCAACCTCATTCGTAAAAAATTTCACATTGAAGCTAAAAGTTTATGCTATTGCATGCTAAAGTTATTTATCCTGCAGTCTACAGTTTTGTCATGAGTTTTATCTGAAACTTCAGTCTAAACATGTTGAAGTTTTTTAGTTCATTTGCAAAAACTTCAAACTAAACATGCTTAACTTTTTGTCCTGCAGTATGTAATTTTCTAATGAGTTTTTGCCGCTGAAGTTATTTAGTTCATTTGCTATAACTTCATACCAAAATATTGTAAAGTTTTGTCCTGCAGTCTACAGTTTTGTCATGAGTTTTATCCGAAACTTCAGTCTAAACAAGCTGAAGTTTTTTAGTTCATTTGCTAAAACTTCAGACTAAACATGCTTAAGTTTTTGTCTTGCAGTATGTAATTTTCTAATGAGTTATTGCTAATGCACGCTGAAGTTATTTAGTTCATTTGCTAAAACTTAATACCAAAACATGTTGAAGTTGTGTCCTGCAGTCTACAGTTTTGTCATGCGTTTTATCCGAAACTTCAGTCTAAACAAGGTGAATTTTTTTAGTTCATTTGCTAAAACTTCAAACTAAAAATGCTTAAGTTTTTGTATAGCAGTATGTAATTTTCTAATGAGTTTTTGCTAATGCATGCTGAAGTTATTTAGTTCGTTTTCTAAAACTTCATACCAAAACATGCTGAAGTTTTGTCATGAGTTTTATCCGAAAGTTCAGTCTAAACAAGCTGAAGTTTTTTTAGTTCATTTGTTAAAACTTCAGACTAAACATGCTTAAGTTTTTGTCTTGTAGTATGTAATTTTCTAATGCGTTTTTGCTAATGTATATTGAAGTTATTTAGTTCATTTGCTAAAACATCATACCAAAACATACTGAAGTTTTGTCTTGCAGTCTACAGTTTTGTCATGCGTTTTATCCGAAACTTCAGTCTAAACAAGCTGAAGTTTTTTAGTTTATTTTGCTAAAACTTCAGACTAAACATGCTTAAATTTTTGTATTGCAGTATGTAATTTTCTAATGAGTTTTTGCTAATGCATGTTGAAGTTATTTAGTTCGTTTGCTAACTTTATATCGCTGAAACCATACATGTCGTGCACATTCTTAAACATCTCAGAATGTATGATTTTGTTTGCTCGAACAACTTCAAATATTGTTATCGTCCATACACTCTAAATACACATGTCAACAAGGCTTTAATTTGTCTAGGATGCTGCTTGAAATGAGCAAATTCTTACACCTTTTGGATGGCTTTATAAGCTCTTTTAAGAAAAGGGGAAAAAAAATATGAGAAACTAATCCAATTTTCAGTTAACAGCTCTACACTGTCTCCTGATCTGGCCTTGGTTTCCAGTGAGCACTTCAATTGCTCCCAATTTATTCATAGCCTTACCAAACTTATCAAACCATCCCATTTCATCGTCACCAAACTTTTGCACAAAACCCCTCGTTCTAATATCTTGAGCCAATATCTGATCCGATTCAATCAACCCTTTCTTCACCATTAGTTGCTTGTAAAAAATTGAATCCATCTTGTACTGTGTTGTGGGATCAAAAGGTAAGGTATTCATTTGGTTAGTACACATAAATCTCATGACTCCAGCAAGCCTAGGATCTAACATTTGTGCCTTTTCAGGTTCGTCCAATCTGTAAAGGAAGTTGAAACAATGGGCTACACCAATTGAATGTGCACCAACTAAGACAACCAAATCTTCTGAATTTAGGCCTTTCTTTTGAAAAAGATCAATCATTTGATCCACTGTATCGCCAGGAAGTGGTAGGTTTCCAACAATGTTTGCTTCATTGGATTCCAAGCCATCGCGCCGACCACCTAGCACGTTGTAATTGGCGAGGCCTGATAAAACAAAGGCGTCCCGCGACAAGTATGCTAAAATATCAGAGCAGGAGACAATGCCAGGACATTGTCTCTCGAGCTCGGCTTTGATCTCGTCTATGAGTTCAAATCCCCTGACTGTAGCACCATTTGTGCCCGCTAACTTCTCCACTCTTGCACCACTGGGTGTTGTATCTAGTAATATCGACCCATCACATCCCTGTACATCAGATCCATGATTTTAGTTAGACTTAATTTTGCAATTACCATTAATAAGTAGCAATTATAACCAAAATTCAAGATTGTATTAGTTGATTTTGGACTTGATTTAAGAAGCTAAGGTGGAATGTAGATAAAATATTGAGGTTCCCAAGAATTTAATCGTTTACCATGTGCTAATTTACTATAAGGAGAATGTTAAAATTTATTCCTCAGCTACAACTTTACCCTCCTTTATACTTTGAGGGTATTCATACGCTTGCCATTAACAAATCATCTCGTATATATCATGGTGAAGGGGTGGATTTGACATGTCAAAATACTTCGGAAAAAGGTCTAAACTTGATGCTCTACTTTTGACAACGGTTTAAACTTAGCACCGTAATATTTCAGGTTGAAACTATGTTAGGGCAAAAGGCAAATACGGGACAATCGGCTAATTACAACAAGGAATGAACGGTCCTAAAGTATAACGAAGGATAAAATTAAGATATTTCGTACGTTAAAAGGGTATCTTTTACCTTTTCCCCCTTTATTTATAAACAGCCTAAAAAGCATCAATATGGTAGAACTTGCAGTAGGAAAAGTGTTGGCGAGGACTTACATTGACAAAGCAATCATGCAAGAGAAGGCGAGGAAATGCAGCAGCAATGGTAGAGTCATTCTGAAAGGCCCTGATTAGACCATTTCTTATAATATTCTCTGCTTGAGGACATGTTTTCTGGTAAAATCCCTCACGTAATCCATCATACTCTGCATGTTCTTCTTCTTCTTCTTCTGTTGTTTGAGGCACATCATATGGTTGCAAATAAGGGGAAAATTCCTCTCCTTCTTGTTGGTTTCCTTCAAATAAGTGGTCAAAATCGAAAGTTTTATCTTTGTGTGATTTCTTTCCCTTCTTGTTCTTCTTCTTCTTATGCTTCTTCTTCTTTGACTTCTTTTCTCTTAAGGATCTTTCATTCTTTTTCTCATGTGAGCGAGGAAGAGTGAAGTCATTGTCGTCGTTGGCACGAACGATACTATTATCACCACGGATTGTTACATCTTTATTGCTAGAATCATGTTCTAGAACTTGAGGAAGATGATCAAGAAATGCTGAGGCTAGCAAAGGAAGGATAATGCAAACTAGTAAAATAGCTGCAGAAATCCTAGCCTTAGCTGCCATCATCAATGGTGATTTGATGATATATATATTTGTGAATTGAGGTTTTGGGGGTGCTTATAAATTGTCAAGGAAAATAGAAGTTAAGCTACTGTCTGTTGGATCTCTCATGGTAGTTATTTCAGTTAAGAAAATAAATGGTTATCCTCAAATTACGAAGGTCCTTACAAACTTCCTGAAAGCATTTTCTTTAGAATTTTTAACCTCAAAATTTAAATAAAATATATTTTACAAAAATAATAACTCAAAATATGAAGGCCCTTATGCCAAATCAGTCATTTCCTATTACGTACAAATCACCATAAAAAATCATTCAGTTCATGGTCAAAGCATGAAGTTGTGTATTTTTTGGAATTCTATACTCATCTTTTTGGACAGTGCAACGGACCAAATCTCTACTTACATTTCCCAATTTCACATTTCCGCACGGAAAGCCTACGAGCCAATGGAGGTAATAACAATTATATACAAAAGAACAATGAGAGACATTGACCTTAAAATCCATTTCAAAGGCGAAAAAGATATTTGCCAATGTGTAAAAGATTTGAAGAATGTGATACTGCAGAATACCGAATATCTTCCTAACTATTCAGGTACTTGGTTTGGGAGTGTTGGAGTCTTTCTTAAGACATGCTTCCTGCAGCGCTCAAATATGCTGTCGTAGATCAAATCAAATTGAACTCCACCTCTTTCCCGGTTCATAACGAAAAGAATGTGGTCACCTTCCACAATTTTATAGTACCTGCATAGGAGGAAATATGAATGCTGCTGCCTTTGAACACAATCATTACGACAAGGGTGAAAAGTATTATATAAAAAACAGTTATAAGTAGAGTATATACAAAATACGGTGTATGAGTGGTCTACAAGAGATAAAATCAGTAATTTATTCATTGAAATAAAGAGGAAACCAGTTCCAGTTGCTTTTCTAGGAGTGTTTCTTGACAATATAAACATTCATTTAATACAAATAAGTTCCTATACATTACTCAAAGCTTAGAGAAGATCATACAATGTAAACGTATTTCTTTGGATCGTAAGCACTTGGAACTCGCTCTTCAGCCAAGTGAAACTATGTTTGCTTCAGAGATAACATAAACATCCGAATCTACTGACAGAGTAAATCTATGACATGCATATAATTTAGCATCCATTGCTTTGATATAGGTAAGTACAGATGGTCAGTCAAATCTATCACCAAAATCAGTAAGGATATAATACTAATGTCGCCTTCACATGATATCATTGGTTCTTATCTGGAATACCATTAGAAGAGATCAATACTACATCAAATCCTAGTAAAGAAAAAGGATCACATAGAGTTAAGATACTTCTTGCTTATAAAAACCGCTCATCATAAAGCAAAGCTCCAATTCTCTGAAAACTCAATTCGTAATACCAGGAATACTAAGGACATGAATGAAGACTAACAATGAGAACTGTGTAGTTATTAAAGGCTGTGGACACAGAACTAGAAGAGGTACTATATGATATTAAATTGGCTAAATAAATACGAGAGCAGAATCTGACTGGTCACCTACCAGATGCCAGGTTGCAAGGGCTGACAATCAGAATCTTTAACAACAAGGTGACTCGGGTGTTCAACCGGCAAGCGAGGGTGTGTCATAGATATGGTGTTGAGAGCACCGTCATTGTCCCACCAATCTTCATCCCTGCACGTATTAGATGAAATAACAGCAATGAGATGATGAAACTAGTTATTGTTTGTATTGAATCTGTACTGCTTTCATATACAATTATTACTTTAAGAAGATACAATCTTGAATGAGAAAACTTAATGGTGCATTTGAATTACTGATTTTTAAAAAATTTGCAGACGTATTAAAACTTACAACTCTGAACTGATCATAAACGAAAATCCACATCTTACAAAGGAGATTAAACAGAAAGTTTTCAGGTGACACTAACATTAGGAGAATTGGAAATCAATCAAAAGTGGTGTTACAAAATCCCTAATTTAGCGCAGTGCATATCAGCCATGCATGTAAATCCACAAAGTAGTTTAACAATCAACAATAACTTTGTCATGAACAACAATAACCCCAAATAATATAATCATGTTGGATGTGGGATCTCAATGCAAATCAGTGAGGCTCAACACGCACAGTCACTCAATTAAAATAGCCGATGCTTGAGAAAATTTTCACTACAGAGTTACAAAATCTTGCTGACTAAATAGAAATAAAACTCAGGTGAATGGGCCATGCAGTATAAAGAACCTTCATCTATCTAAGTAGATTGAAATAGAGGAGTAATATACACGAACCTATAGCCCTTGTACGGAGGAGAAACATCTTGTGGATGCCGCCATTGGCTCATTTGCAGGACTCTGATGAATAGTAGAGGATGTATCCCTAGAACGCCAGAAGGAACTGTAAGACCCATAACTTTCGTGGTACGCTTGGTAGCATAGCTGAAGTAGTATGTTTGCGGAAATGTACGTAAGTGGCTGTTCAACTTGATTGACCCCTGGATGGTAAGATCCGGAAGTATCCAATCTCGCGAAGCAAATGGACCGCCATTCCCTAAAAGGAAATCGACAAGACCCCGGATACCAGTTATCCTCCAGGACATCCTGAAGTGGTCAAAGCCAAAGTTGTAATAGTCCTTCAGCCAGGGAATGTCAAGCCACTCATAAATTATTACCCCAATGCGGCAAAGTTGGAGCAAACATACGGGCATTAAAGACTTCCCATCTTCAGGACTGTCGGAGAATTCAATCAATTTCAGTAAAATGAAGTTTTACAACTCTCAAGAAACTGGTTAAAACATAAAAGTAAAGAAAGCTACAAACAGATGATAGCTTTGACCGTAGTTTTATGCATATTATCATAATATAATGGAGTAACTACACAATGTGTGCCTCCTCAAGTACTATGTACTCAAAAATCATCTAGGACTCCGATGTCAAAGCTAAATATTGATATATTAACTCACAACTTGATCAAATTTATAGCATTAAGGCATCAATTGTTCATATGGCAATAATTGACCAAATAAGGTTAAACTACAGTAAGTAAAGATTTTGAGAAACTTACTGCATTCCGTCTAAGTATGTTCTGGTTGTCCCGTTAAGTGCTCCAGATAATGATGTTAGGCTTAACACCCAGTTCTCTGAAGTCTTGTCATAACCCTTGAATGCCTATGACGGTAAGCTTAATGTTAACCGCGAACAGATTATTTAACGCGTCAAATATTTTTAACTGATTGTGCATTAATTTACCTTGTCAGCCAGCATCTGTTGCAAGACGCGAACAACCTGTGCTCCAGCTGAATGCCCCACAAAATGAATAGGATGATCTTCATCCCACTCGGGGTAGTGTCCTGCTTTAGTTTTTAGCCAGGAAAGAAAAGTGGCTAGTTTAAGTTAGCCATTGAATTCACAAAGATTGAAATGCAATTAAGTAACATATAACAACTGTGCCTCAGTCCCAAATTGTACGAACCATCATTGACCTTGTTCCCCATCAAAATTCATCACAGACCAACATTATACAAAATAAAAAAGATTTTGACCTTGTTCATAAACTCGTCCGAATTGGGAATGCCCACAAGCCTTACTGTGCTCCTCTCCATAATCAACCTGCCCTCCTTTCAAATAATAAAACAATTCGCGAGCCCTGAAAACTAAAATCTATCAATTGTTGCAAAAAAATAAAATAAAAAAATAGAATAGGAAACAACAGTATCACAGTATTGGAGCTGAAAAATCCACCTGTCATAAATGCTAGTAAGCGAACCCAAATCTGGCACTAGAACCCTTTCGTCCTTTTTCTCAGCACCAGCGAAATATGAAAGTCCTCCCAATCTCTACCAAAAAAAATAAAAAATTAGGCCACGTGGCAATTAGAACAAACAACTGTGACCTTCATATTATGGAGAAAGAAAAAAACCCAAAACCCAAAGAATGAGAGAATGTGTTAAAGGGGCATTACCCCTTTGCCAAAACCAAATATTCCATGAACCAACACGATAGGAGGCAAATCTTTTGCATTGGTAGCCTCTTTTGTGTCCTCTGTTTTAAGGCTAGTTTCCAAATTTGGCTTGAAAAGCAAATCGCTTAAGGTTTGGGAAAGATCACCGGCCACGGCCGTGCTGAATATGTAAAGCCCGTAAGTCAAATGAAGTAAAGAAGTCACAAACAGCTCTGTCAACTGGAGTGCTGTTACCCACCATCTTACTATCATTTTCTTATTCAAATTCTCAAAGAAGGCTCTTTTGATCAAATAGAAGTGTTCATTCTTTGGGATTAACAATAAGACTCCTCAGTTCTTTAAGCCTTTTGATGATTCTTGATAAGGGAGATAGAAAAAAAACGTGGAGTTCTCCTTTTTTTTATAGAGTTTGATGTAGAATATTCAAGACCACCACTTTCACGTTCCCACAAATTGAACAATCAAAGCGTCGTACTATATTTTATCTGCCTCCGTGTTTTGAAACAGATAGAGAAGGACCCACATCTCACTAAAGTTGGTGGGTATATTGCAACGTGTTATTGGTTAGACCGCTGACATTTGGGGTCCACTTTCTTAGGACACATGGTTTTTCACGAGCTTAGTTAGGACTTGGGAAAACAAAAACAAGAGAACCAAATCATCTGCCTCTGTTTTTTTGGAGACAAATATCCAAGATTATGCCTGAAATTTAGTGGGCGTTTGGACATAGAATTGTATATTTTCAAAATAGGGGAATTTCCAAAATGTACGTTCAAGTGGAATTAAATTTTTTATAAACAAGCACTAATTTCGAACAAAAATAAAATTTTTATTTTGAAAAAAAGGGAAAAACTTCTTATGTCCAAACTGGACATTAATGTAGAGATAGATTTAAGGGTATATAAACGTGCCTTATCCAAAATGGTCTTAAATATTTGGAGAATAATCGGTGAAGACTCATTCTTGCTGAGAATTAAAATTTAGGAATTTCCTTAACATATCAAGGAACTTTAAAAATAAAATTATATGGGTCAAAATCTGTCCACAAGGACGACGTTAAATGGAGCAATGTGGAGTCGATCGAGTCGTGTCCACGCTCGTAGAATACGACCCCACCAACTACCTAGGTCGTGCCCGAAATCCAGCCAATGATGGGTATGCACGGCGCAAAGCCCGCCAAGAAGTAAATGGTGGAAAGCAGAATCAATGGAGAATCTATTGGTTAAAGACCACTGGACAAATGGGAATGCGAGTAACATAAATATGAGGTAAAAGAGCAAAACAAAGGGGGAAGAACAGAAGAAAGCCTCTAACAAGACTGAGAGTTGAGATTCCAATCGCTGATGAGGGAAGTTCTCACAGCTGACTCAACTGAGACAGGTCCCATAATTACCGATAACATTGCTCCCATTTTTTCTCTTATAAGCATTGAACACTGCTCTGAAGATGTAATTTTATCACCTTATGTTTGATATCATTTTATAAACCAGAGAAAAGAATGAATTCGATCCTATGTGGTTATCGTGGTTTTCTTTGCCTAGATCTAAAGTTAATTATGTTTTGCTAAGATTTATCTGTCATTTATTATATAAATTGGTTTAGCAAATAGCTTAGCATTTTTTGCTCAAACAATTTGGCGCCGTTTGTGGAGATTTCCTAGCCAAAATTCTAGTTTTCTTTAGATCTAAAACTGGCCAAAACATCACTCCTCGGTTGTCATGGCCTCACCGCCTCGGCGCGAGTACTACCCTGTAAAAGTAGAAGGTAAACGGTTGGAGTAACCAACCCGTCCTGGGTCAAATCTCCGCATAGTCAATGTAATACCCCGCGACTTAGCAAAAGCCGCACCTCACACACCGACATGTACTTCCTCCTCTTGGGGAGAGACGATAGCTTACTGTGTGACCCTTCAAAAATTAGGCATGTCCTGCCTCAATTTCCCACCTATATGCACTAGATGGTTTATGGATAAAGTTTGACATGTTTCCCTTATTCGCGCATATCGGACGGGTTCGAACTGGGACTCGGCCTCAATATCCCAACGAGCAATATGTAAGCCCAACACACGAGAAGCCTAGATGCGATTGACGACGTGGCCTAGTGCGGCTACCAAGTCTGAAACCACCATTCGAGCACGAGGCGAAGCGAGCAACCAAACGGCGTCACCCTTCCTTTCGCCAACTTGCCGGACCAAGGTAAATTTCATTTGGGTTTAACTTATTGATGATTTGGTATTTTACCAACTTATCTCCTCTCAATATTTAAACTTTGGTATAATTTTGATAGAAAACTAGGGAATTTTCTAAGGATTATTAGAAATTTTCAGGTATCATGTGATTTGGAGAAGAAATGGAAGAAACCAAGTCAAAATGGGCAAAATGATGAAAAAATGACTGAAGCCAGATACTCTTCGCAATCGCAAAGATTGGACTGCAATCGCAGAAGTCAATGAAAACATGAACCGCGATCGCAATGTTGTTTACGCGATCACGGAGAAGGAATTGGTCACAGCCCCTGAAGTGTTCTACGCGACCACAAAGATTTTCACGCGATTGCGAAAGCTGGAGACTTGACTCTACGCAATCGCAAAGTTGTTCACGCGATCGCAGAGGTTTAAGACCTGAGCCTACGCGATCGAAATCATGGTTCCGCGGTCGTGAAGCATTAAAACTGGGCGAAAATTGGGCAATTTAGGCATTTCATATTTTTATCCCCAAACCATTTATATACACGACTTGGCAGATATTTTCTGCATCTTTTGACATATCTTTGGACATTGTAAACATATTTTTGAGTCTTGGATACTAAAGAAGAACAAGTCTTGAAGCTAGGGTTTGCACACACACTTGGGATTTGAAGATTTCAGCCTTGCGGTTAAGGATTTCTTACCCATTTATGTTTTGTTTCTTAATTTTCTTGATTTGTATTGAATATTTAAGTGTGTAATATTTGTTTCCAACACTTGAATCTTGTTCATGGAAATATTCATATTTAAAGTGTGGATTAAATACCTTGTTGTGCTTATGTATTGTTTGATTTTCATATATTTATGAAGTGAGCTATTGTTACTTTAATTATTCTTGTTCTTTAATGTTTCCAAAGGGATTAGCTAACCCTAGGACTCGCCCATTAACTCCGAAATAATTTTGGAAAAGATAATTTGGGGTTGGGAAAGATTAATTACATATTTTGTGCTATGAATACTTTTGCCGGAAAAAATTCGAAAACCCGAGAAAAAACGAGATTAAGAAACTCGACTTTGTTGGTGTGATTTGGTTTATAGATTTAAAACCCCAACACACAATTAATTTGATTTGATAATTGAAAAATTCGAACCAACCCGACTTATGTGCGCCCCTAATCAAACTTTAGCAAAAAATATTTATTTAATATTTTCTTCAAGAGGTCGTCTAATTGCCATTAATTAGGACCAGAAATGTTTAGTTGTCAAAAATATGATGCTTGCACCCTCAAATATCTTTTCCAAATTTGAAGGACCTTCAACTTTAAAGATCTAGTAGGCGTTTGGCCATGCAATTCAATTTTTTTTGGAATTTAGAATTTCAATTGAAGATGAAGTTTGTGTTTGGTTATAATACTTGCAACATATTTGGATACCTTTTCTCCCAAAATCATGAAACATGATTTATAGTTTACAACTTATAAAATATATCAAAACTACCCCAACTGTTATCATATTCTATTTTACTGCAATACATAGAAGATGCAAAATCAATATCATATTTTCTAATTCAACTAATACGCAGAGAAGGAATTTAAGCCAAAAACAATATAAATATGAACAAGTTCTTCTTTAATATTGGGGTACATAAAAAAATCAACAAAACCTGCCTATTTTAAACCCCTTGACGGATTGGGATGGCAAAGGCAGCTGCACACTTTGGTGAGAAGAAAAGACATGCGTTTTGTGTTTCTGCAGTAGTTGTAGGTTAAAATATTTGCTGGGGGTCATTGTATAAATTATAAAAGTATGAGGTAAGTTTTGTAAAATAAAAAGCTAGTGAAAAATGCATTTTCAGTTACCAGTTTTTCAAATTTGAAAATGCATTTTCAAGTGAAATTGAAAAAAAGGGTTGAATTTGATAAACATTGTTTTCAATTTTTTTTTTTGGAAAAAAGTGAAAATTTCTTATGTCCAAACGGGCTCCTAGAATGCCAAATTTAAGGAACCGTTTGGCCATAGATTTTGCCAATTTTTTGTATTTTTCTTTTTGCAAATACGTATTTGTTCACAAATTTTATCCATATTTTGGCAAATTCCCAAAATTCAAAATCCAAATTCCAAAACCATCTCAAGAACTGGTTTTGGCCCAAAATATTATTATTTTTAAAAGAGCATACTATTTATTATTTTGTAACAATGTTGCTTCGTCTTCTGGGTCATCTGATAGTGTATTATGTGGTTATTATAAAAATGATAAGTTTTGTACCAAATTTATTTATGTTTAAAATTATAGTTTGTGATAATATTAATTAATATTATTAATGAAAATATTATTATGTATTTGTGATAATTTTTAAAACTTATAAGTATAAATCATATTTTATATTTTTTAAAATAAATAAATAAAATATATTTTGAATACTTATGTTCAAACATATTTTCATCGAACCAAACTTCACCCCAAACTTTTCAAAATAAATTTGAGAATGGCCAAACTCTAGCTTAATTATCCAGTTCAACCTATCACGCTTGCGAAATCAAGACTGAAATTTGAATGATTGGTTGATGACCTAAAAACACAAAAGAAAAAAAAGGAGGCAAGAGTTATGCGTGTGGGGAAGCGGTCTTACACCATTTGACACGTGTCCCAAACGTTGTTTACCGGCGCAATAGCCTTTTTTACAATTTGTCTAAAATAACAATCTTTAAACAAAAAACTATTAAATTTTAGTATTTCCATTTTTATAATGACATAATTTATTGAAACTCTCAATATTATTTATTTAAAATAAAAAAAGATGTCAAATTATCACCATTGCTTACAATTTGAAAGGGCAGTTTTTGATACTTGTAATTTATTTAACTTACATGTCAAAATTTTCTTTTAATTTCTAAAGTCAGTAAAATGAAATGATGAAAGATTATGCTTGAAAATTTTAAAATAGTTTTTAAAAAAAAAGGACAGAGTCAAGTGTCATTGTTGAAGTCATACTCCTTCACGTAGTTAAGGCATTTAACATGTGGTTTTGTAAGAGTAGTCATTCTCTTTATTTAACTATGGTACGTGGTATTTAAGTCAATAGAATACATTAGCAGTGAACATCACTAGATTCTCTGACAACAACAACAACCAAGTAAAATCTCATTAGGAGTTCTGGGGAGGATAGTGTATACACAAACCTTACTTCTACCCCAGAAGGGAAAGAGAGGTATTTCCGAAAGACCCTCGGCTCAGAGACAAATTCACTAGATTCTTCGAGTATTATTTAAGACTTGGATATATAGTTAATAATTATTCAACATTTCTGTTATTATATATTCAACCTTGATTTGAAAGCAAAGAAAGAGCGCCTCATCTGTTGCTAGCTGACTGTTTAATTCCGAACATCCGATCTGCAGATTTTCTTCTTAAGAAAAAAGAATTTATATATCTTCACATCGCATATATACCTATGAAAGAATTATTTAAATGCTAAAGCGCCCTTGTTTATTTTTGGATAGGAACAAATGCAATTATGAACAGTCCTAGTGGAATCCCAAATCAATTTTCACTTTGCAACTTGGTAGCCAACCTTTGAATCGATCCAAACTTCCTTCTGACTTTTGTTTCAACCGAAAGACACACTTACAGCCAGTGACATTTTGCGTGGGAGAGGAGGGAGCAAGTGATCGACCAGGTCTTGTTTTGAACTAGAGCATCAACTTCTTGACACATGGCATTGTATCGTATGGATCAAAATCCGGCTGAAGAAATTCAGCACGAAGAGGTGATTGTCATGAGTAATTTAGCAGAGGTCGGCTAGTGATTAACGGAACATAGTGTCGAGCAGTCAACCACGACCGAAGTCGAGTGTCACAAGCAGTAGTAACAACTAGTTTTGTATTAGGATCTTTAGAAGGAATATTTCATTGAATATTATATGTGCTTGTACTTTTAGGATCCTTTGGAGGAAATGTCTCATTTAAATAGAATGAGAGATAAGGCAAAAGGCACGGAACATTCTAGGTGATAATAACTCTCTAGAAAAGCAAATTCTCTAGATAAATACAAAGAACATATTTCTAAGGAGATTCGTCTTTCTGGATTATTCCTTGCCATTTCCACCATATCCGAGAAAATCTTCAATATTCTCATAGATACATGTCATTCATCATTGTCAGAAAGAGGAATCATCCACTTCATTCAATATTGAGTGAATCTTCCTTTTTATTTATATTTAGTGTCATTTATTGTTATTCAATATTTGATACTCTAGCAAATTATTGCATTCGAAGCATTTAATACCTAGTGCATTAAATGTGTCTCAGCACTGTTTACATCTCCCACGTTGCTTATCATAGATATGAAGTTATTATCTTTAACTGGGATTTATCTATCTATATCTATACTATATTAAAAACACGAAGACCTTAACGAAATGTTGTTCGCCTTTTTTACCCTTTTAAAATAAAGTTCACACTAGACAAAATAGTCATTTAATTATTTACCTAATATTTAGTATTTTGAAGTCAACTACAACTTTACTTAATTAAGTTTTTCATATTTGAACTACACAGAAAATCCTAAAATTTAGGACATCAAAATCAATTAAGTTTAACTTATATAATACTATAATATTATGATATGAAAAATCTAAATGTGTACGTATTATATTTCCGAAAGGATGTGCATATAATACAATGAAAGGAAACGGCCAAAAGTACAATCAAATAGCCTGTCCATAATTTGAAAATTTATAAAGGCAACAAACTTTTGATATTAAAATGAACAAATAATTGAGCTCTTAATTAACTAATAAGATAAAATAGGATAAATATTCATCAATTTTAGGACCTTATATTTTTTCTTGTAATATTTTAGTAACTCATACACACTGATTAATATAGATATGAAAAAAAGTTATGTACTCATGAATATAGGGTACGCGTGTAAAGCACGTACCTATTTATTTATATCTATACTATCTTAAAAGCACGAAGACCCTTAGCAAAATGTCGTTCGCCTTTTTTACCCTTTAAAAATAGATTTTATACAAGGCAAAATAATAATTTAATTTTCTTCTTATATTTAAGAATTTAAAATCAACTAAAATATTTACTACTAAATATTTTTCTATTTTAGCTATGTACGAGTCCTATTTTGTACATACATTGTATCTTTAATTTGTAAAAGCTTTATTATTATTTTCTTATATTCTTTAATTAATTAATACTTCTAAGTTTTATACAAGGTAATTAATTAATTTTTACACAAGTCAAGATCCCCTGCTCCTAATAATTTTCTGACAAAATAAAAACAAGTTATATATAAAATACAAAAATTCTGCAAGACTGACTATTTTGGTGGTTTTTGATCGAGTTGCATTGGTTTATAGTGATGTATGCTCTTTGCACACCTCAACGAGTGAACTCAATGTTTACCAAAAAAAAAAAAAAAAGAGTGAACTCAATGCTAGAAATTTGTTCACATGAGATGATCCATGTGGTATTCATAATCTATAAACTGAGAAATACTTTTGTTCAACAGATTAGGTACTAAATTTGTTGCTTCTATTTTTTGTTATCCTAACTTATGAGAATATTTTTTCAATTGATCTGCGGTTAAACTAGCTTGTGGTTGCAAACGACAGGTCTTTCAATTGCTTTGCAATGCTACAGTAGAATCCACGCGCCTACGGTCAAGATATAATTCAGTTGCTTTGCAATGTTACAGTAGAATTCACGCACCTACAGTCAAGATATAAGACTTGCAAGTTTAATTTACTTGATTTCCAATCGATTTTATTTCGTTTATTTGTTCCAAAATAGAATTATAATATGCAAATATGACTCTAGATCTATTTAGGTTTTGATCTATATATTTTCCAATCTAAATTTGAACTTTTATACGTATGATTGTAGTTAATTTTTCTTAAAAATATTTCTTTAGATTGATTCTCAATATTTTTATATTATTTTGTTGCGGTGACATTTCTTCTAGTACAATTCTACACTAAGTTATTTTTCTAGATATTGCCATTCTATTTTTCCAAACTCTCTAATTAATGTAGAAAATTCATTTCTGCCAAGTGCCAAATTATGAGTTTGCTTATACTAATTAGAACTTCATTTCCGGTGTTAAGTAAATATCATAATGGGATTCTACTTTTGCAATAGAAAGCTTTTCCTTACTAATTTATTGAAAATAATCACTAAGTATCTTGCTCATAAGAAAAAAAAAGATTGTTTGTGTTATTAATTAACATTGTTTAAGTGTTTATGCCTTTTAGAATAACTGTGACCATAAACTCAAATTGACATGGGTATTTCCTTGACAATATGTTTTCCAACAAAAAAACTCTTAAATATTCAAGGGTTATGCATTTTTGCGCATGATTGCTTTTGAAGTTGAAGTAATGCAATTGTAAAACTGAAATAATTTTAAATTAAATAGATTGACTAAGGACTTTTATGGGGCTTCCTTTATTAAGTTAACTAAATAGGATTGGTAGTCATAGTCTTTGATAACATACACTTTTTTAAAACTTTTATTTTATAACTTAACATATTTTAATGTATTTGTTAAAAGTTTGTACACATCGAGACGGGGTACACACACAACACGCGCATCTTAAGACTAGCAAAAGAGAACTTGAAGACCCTATCAAAATGTCGTTTGCCTTTTTACCCTTTAAAAATTAATTTCACGCTAGACAAAAAAATCATTTAATTATCTTTCTATATTTAAAACTTCAAATTCCACTAAAATTTTACTTAAGAATATCCTAATATTTAGGACTTCAAATTTAATTAAAATTTACCTTATTAAATTTTTTCCTTATTTGATCAATTTTCATAAATATCCTTTTAGAGTTTAATACGTGGCCAATATTACTTTTTAAATTTTTAGCGTATGAGGTATGAAATACTATTTTTCTTCAAATTATAAATGATTGATTACCTAGAAATATGAAACATCTATGAGCCATGATTGTTTGCTTTTTCCTGTTAACTTCTTAAGAGTTATCATTTAAGTTTAATTTTAAATTTCTAAAAGTCTGAAGTAATATGGTATAAATTTAGACATAAATTAAGGTACAACCATACTATGTGAAATTGTAACTACAATTAATTTTTTAAACTTATGATAAACTAATGTATTTGAAGCTTTTGAATAGCTACAAATTTATCATTTTCCCCCTATAATTTTGAAAAGTTGACCTCAACATTGTGAACTCTTGAAATTTCAAAATTGTTATTAACAAAGTACATTTGGATGAGTTAGAATAGTATTAATTTTTATTTGGCATTGGATAAACGTCCAGAAAAGGAAATGTAGACTTAGATCAATAAGAATCCGGACAACTTTTTTACTCACGAAGAGGTCCATTTGGCTTATCTATAATTTTGATTAACTTTGAATGAACATTTTTTTTGTATAATGACATTATGAACGTAGAGTTTACAAAAAGATGCAAGATACAATAACATAATATATTTTTATTTTATATAATATAGTATTTATAACTGTAAATACTATAGAACTAATTACACTAAATTCATTCAGAAAATGTTGAAGTCAACCATATATTTTATCAATTTACTAATATTTATTTTCATCATTAAATATATATTGAGTTTAGTTTAACCTCCATTTCTATTTTTTCAATAATTTGCGTTTATGTCTTATATTGATAACTTGATGCACACGTCTAAAACTAGTCTCTTAAATAATAGATTCATTAGTTTAACCAAAGATCATCATATTTTAGGTCAAACAGGCATCTCGTTATATTTTGGACTTTGTCGCCTGTTTATAAGTTCGATCTAGAGGCACAAGAGAACATGTGATATTGAGAAAGCAGTGTAATCAAGTGGTGTCTTAGGCTTGAAAATATTATGTTTGTGACCGAGTAACTATGCGAGTTGGTGGTGGGCTAGGACTATATATGTACCTATTGCAAATGGGAGTTGGCCGGAAGCATCTTCACTCAATGACGTAATAGAAGCTGCTCCTGTTGAATGAACTGGAAAAGGCATCAGATGTGAATATATTTGGTAATGACATATTGGTGGCTGGTGTACCGTTAGAAATTGATAGTGAGGAGAGTGGAGTTGTTGATATAGAAACTTGAGGAATATATATCATCTGAGATAAATTTGTGAAATACAAGGACAAGGTTGGGAACAACATCATGCCAAGACTAGAAGTTGGATTCAGAGATCCAAGATAGATCTAGAGATGGAAAGATGGCAGCAAAGGGAAAAATTATTTTCTATAAAAATAACATGATGAGATGGAAAGACTGAGAATAGTTGGGTCGAAAGTATTAATTCGTGGAATAACCAAGAAAGGCGCGGAGGGTATAGTGTAGTTTGGACTTGTATTAAACAGATGTTCATAGGGTGGCTTGCCTTGTACGATTGGTGTTGTCATTCTATTAATGAGATATACAACCGTGGAGCATGCATAGGGCTAGTAGGTAAAAGGAACAGAAGCTTGGTGCAAAAAGAGTCAAATTAAGCTGCTTTCATTATGTGGCGGTGTCGCCTTTCAGCACTACTAACTCTTTCAGCTTCAGGCGTATAAGGAGGGGAGAAAAGTGTTGTATTCCCATGGTTGAAAGTGCTTATGTCAATATCTCATACTCTCCTCTACCATCTGAATATACACTAGCTATGGAGCAGTTAAAGAAATTCTCAACAAAAGGTCAAAATGTGGTAAAAATAGAAACAGCATCAGATATCTTTTTGAGGGAAAAAGCCATGCATATTTTGTAAAGTGATTTTATTCTTGAGTTGCAGTAACAGGGGAAGCACCTCAAACATCAGTATACATAAGTTTTAGTGGCCTCAAACTTATCAAAGTGAACTGTAAATTGTAGTAACTTTTATTGCATGCGAAGTGTCGTGGGCAGCTTTCCAGCCATGCCCCATGACCCCTTGGACGCGCCCCGTGGCGTTCTAGCAAGCCTCCCAACGCCTAGCGCCACGAACGGCCCCGTGGTCTTGGCCGCGCCAAGTGACAAGCGCGCAGGTGCCTCTGTCGTCCCACCGATTTCCCTCGCTAGTGCCCAGCCGCAAGCAGCTCCCAACAGCGCCGCGTGCGCAGACAATGCCGCGCGCGCAGATCGTGATGCCTGAGATAAAGTTGCTGCCAACGGACCTGTTTCTACCTTTGTAGAAAACTAAGTCCTTTTCCCTGTAAATATAGAGTAGTTTTATTCCATGTACTTTCATTATGTTTCTCTAGCGTAGTTTGGTCTACTCATGTAACTTTGATTTATTTTTTTAAAGCATTATTAGGGGTTATCAAGCATTCAAAACTTTATAGCAAGCAATTCTCTGTACTGATGTCTCTACCCCTCGACACCGCGTTGCCTTCTTTTTGTAATAGCTTTCATTAATATAGTCAAGCTTTTATTCAATTCTCATTACTGTTCTCTCAATTGTTGTCATTGGTTTTCCCGCACGGCACTGAAAATCTCGTCTAGCGTGTGGAGGGGACCTCACTCGGCGGACATCAATCACCTTGACATCGATTGCTTAGCCTTACGTCGCCCTTCCAAAGAATCTCAGGAAAGCCTCGCGTAACAGTTGGTATCAAAGCCTAGGCTCGACATCAGATGAGGGAACGCATTGGCATTACCACCATTTCGGACCATGGTGAATCATGGGGACCGCATTGCGGCCCTTGAGGAGACGGTTGACGTACTACGACCCATTGTGGATACGGTGCCGGAACTGAAAACCAACCTACTGCAAAGGTTGAACGACCTGGACCGCAGAATGGCCCAGGCCGAAGTTGACATAGGAAACATGAGTCGCGACTCTGAAGGAGACCGGCAAACGGCAGCTACTGAGGCAGCCGAAATTTTTGATAAATTCGAGGGCCCTCAACAGGAGCGTGCCGAGAATTTAGCCCACAGGGCACAAGAGGCAGGCAGGATGACTGCCATGCAGCAAACTATCGACAACTTGACAGGCCAGCTCAACGTTGTCAATGCTGCTCTACAAGGCTTGCTTCGAGGCGGTGGAAATCAAATNAGAAGCTGAAAATTCCTGAGCCAAAGCCATATAGTGGGGCTAGGAATGCTAAAGAAGTGGAAAATTTTATTTTCGACATCGAGCAGTATTTCAATGTCGTGGGAGGCCTAGAAGAAGCCAAGAAGGTAGCAACTGCGGCCATGTATCTTCAGGGTGATGCTAAGCTCTGGTGGCGAGTGAAGTACGAAGCCATCAGGGCCGATGAAGTTGCTCTGGAGACATGGGCGGAACTGAAGGCAGCCATACGCCTACAGTTCTTTCCCGAAAATGTTGAGTACAATGCAAGGAGGAAACTACGGGAGCTCCGCCAGACCAAATCAGTTCGGGACTACGTGCGAGAGTTCTCTGCACTCATGCTAAACATTCGCGACATGGGGGACAAAGACAAGCTCTTCACTTTCCTGGAAGGGTTGAAACCTTATGCCCGTATGGAGCTGCAAAGACAAATGGTAGATACCCTTCCCAAGGCAATCCAAGCAGCGGAATGCCTTGGGGACTACCAAATGGAGATGCGGAAGGATAGGCCGCAACCGCCTGTCTGAGCGGGTTACAAAGGAGGCCAGCCTACCAATGGTGGCCCTAACAGAAGTGGGGGAGACCGGAGTGCAGGCAAATCTAAGGCTCCCTCCTCAAGCAGCAACAATGCTGCATCAAACAGCAATGACCGGGGGAGAAAGCCACCCTCAGGGTGCCTTCATTGCGGCGGGCCACATTGGAATAATGAGTGCCCACATGCACAGATGAATGCCCATCAAGCTTATGATGATGGGACAGATGATGAAGCAGATGATGATGAACAGACC
>ML285135.1:0-11754 GCA_005239495.1 Nicotiana undulata
CAATGAGTTAGAAATCACTTACCAACGTTTTAGAGAAGAAATAGTGTTTGGGAAATCGCCTCTTATGTCTTTGGAGTCTTGAAAAATAAAAAATAACTGAAAATACCACTTATTTATACCCCTCTCAATCCCTCCACCGCGGTCAGCGAAAAAGGGACCGCGGCCGCGCTTAGCAAGGTCAAGAAAAGCTGAAGAAAGCCAAGAAAAATGACTGCAGTGACATGTTTTAGTATGTTGAGCATAACTTTCGTGTTTGAATCATCTCAAAATTCCTTGTACTTCAAAAGATATAAGCCTCAGAAGTCGGACCAGTGACTCATCGCCTCCACCACGCACCGCGGACCGCGAAAAAAGGACCGCGGACCGCGGTGGTGGGTTCAGAGAATTGACCCATCTGACCTGCAACAGCTATATTTTAGCCTAAAGACATCCCGGGACCTACCCGGAACCCATCCGAGCCCTCGGAACTTCAAACCAAGCATTCCAACAAGTCCCAAATCATCCCACGGACTTGCTCGAGCCTTCGGAACACCCAAAACAACGCTAAAACTCAGAATCACACCTCAAAACCCCTAGAATCAAAGTTAAGAAATTTAAGTTCTTAAATTTGCTAACAATGTTCCGAACCGACCTATGTTAGTCGGAATTACACCAAATTTTGCAAGAAAGTCATATTCAACATTAGAGACCTGCTCAAACTTCCGGAATTTCATTCCGACTCCGCTATCAAATTTTCCACTTCCGGTCGGATTCTTCAAAAACCTTCAAATTTCTATCTTTAGCCAAATGACTTCAAAATGACCTCCGGACATCCGAATTCACTTCTGATCACGCTAACCACTCTAGAATCACCACACGGAGCTATTAGCGGACTTGGAATCCCAAGCGGACCTCTATACCACTAAAATGCCTTCCAACCCAAACTTATAAAATTTCTTCTAAACTGCTATCTTCCGCAATATACGCTGAAACGCTCCCGGATCATCCAAAACTTGATACGGACATACGCCCAAGTCTGAAATCATCATACGAACCTGCTGGAACCTTCAGATCCTGATTCGAGGTCGTTTACTTAAAATTCCAATCTTAGTCGATTCTCCCAACTTAAGGCTTCCGAAATGAGAACTTTTCTACCGATTTAACTCCGAACTTTCTCGAATTTCAACTCCGACCATACGAACAAGTCATAATACCTGAAATGAAGTTGTTCATGACTTCCAACCGCTGAATGACGCGCTAGAGCTCAAAACGACCGATCGGGTCGTTACATTTGGTGTCATTTTGGAATGTTTAAGTATGATTCGAACGCGTTCGGCGAAGTTTGAAAGTAAGTTGAAAGAAGGATATTGATCTCAGATTCATAGTTTGGATGTTGTTTGATGTGATTGAGGCCTCGATCAAGTTTTTGTTATGTTTTGGAACTGGTTGGTATGATTGAATTGGGTCCCAGGGGGCCTCGGGTGAGTTTCCGATGGGCTACGGGCCATTTTGCCATGTCTGGACTGCTGTTTCTTGTGTTTAGTGCTTCCTTCTTCGCGATCGAGAAGAAAGGACCGCGTTATTATTTTGGGTGTCAGGCAGTTTGTGCTTCGCATTCACAAAGAAGCACTTGCATTCGCGAAGCTTTCGGCGGCAGTGTATCACGATCACGAGGGAGATGTCGTGATCGCGTAGAAGGTTAGGGGGAAGGGTACCAGATGTTTTGTCCTACGCGTTCGCGAGGGTTTTGGTTGCATTTGCGTAGGGGCTGGCGGCCGGTGTGTCGCATTCACGATGAGCGTTTTGGCCGTTGGTAAAAGTTGGCCTTCGCGATCGCGAGGGCTTTTCTACGATCGAGATGAAGAGAGTTGCTGGGCAAACTTATTTTACTGGGGGTTTTGGTTCATTTCTTCCGCTTCTTACATGGTTTAGACGAGTTTTCGAGCTATTCAGGATGGGATTTTCATCATCTATTTCAAGATAAGTAATTCCCACATAATCTAAGTTAATTTCATGGATTCTAAAAGGATTTAACATGAATAATTGTGAAAAATTAGGGAATTTTTTAAGAAAAACATAAAAATTGTCTTTTTGGATTTTTACCACAAAAATGGACATGGAATTTAGAATAAATTATATATTTGAGTTCGTATCGTAATATGTAAATCTTATCTTTGAAATTTTCAGAATCCTGACACGTGGGCTAGAGGGTTGACTTTGTTGACATTTCGACCAGAGTTGGGAATTGTTATAAATTAATTAATTATGAGTGTTGGAGTATATTTTTATCGGTTTGCATGTTGTTTGACTAGCTTCGGATCGTTTGCCTTTGAATTGAGGAGTTAGAGAGGCATTGGGGCCGTTTATTGGAACTTTGAAGCGAGGTAAGTCTCTTGTCTAACTTTGTGAGGGAGAAATCACCCCATAGGTATTAAGATTTGTTATGTCCTACTAGTTGTAGGTGCTACATACGCACGAGGTGATGAGAATTCATATGTAGCTAAAAGAATTTTTATGTCCGTTTAAACTTAGGACTTTATAATGTAATATTTGAATTATTTGAACTCATTATGCTAGTTTGATTAAGTGAATTTATAATTGAAATCGATTTGGGAATATATTAGGCCGAGCTTCGTCGCGTTGAGTTGTTTGGCGAGATATTTAGTAAACGGTAAAAGTTATGTTCACTTTATGCTCCTATACCTGTGTTGTAAGCAAGTGACTCACAATTCGATAGGTTTCTTCCTTTCCTATGGATCGGGCCAAACGCCTCGGAAGCATATGTATTTATATGAGATGCATCCATGGATCGGGCCATACGACGTCGGCAATGTACGTACACGATTATATGGATCGGGCTGAACGACCTCGACATAATTCGTGCGTAAAATCTCTAAGAGTCCGAATACCCACGAGATTATCCTCTTAATTAAACTTGGGAATTACTTAATATTTTCTTTATAACCTGAGATTGGATATATAATTAAGTGTTCTTATTTGTTGAGATAGCATGTGGCCATTGGGGACCTTTTAATTGATAATTGTTGTTAACGGGTTTGTTATCTATTGTTCCTTATTCTATTGATCATGTTGTATTTCATGCCTATTTATGATTCCTTCATTTTATTTATTGGACTACTAGTAAGTGTCGATGTTGACCCCTTGTCACTACTTCTCCGGGGTTAGGCTAGATACTTGCTAGGTACGGTTGATTTACGTACTCATGCTATACTTTTGCACTAAATGTGCAGCATCTGACAGGTTCATTTGATAGTCATCTTGGCGCGTAGGTGCAGCTACTGAGGAGACTTTATGGTGAGCTGCATTTCATGCTACGTGTCGTAGCCCATAGATTCTCTATCTTTTTTATTTACTTTATACTGTTTATTTTACGTTCCAGACAGATGTTGTATTATTATTATGTTATTCTTTAGTAGACGCTCATGCACTTGTGACACCAGGTTTTGGGATTCTCCAGTGGTTGTCTATGATTCGACTTGATATTGTCATCTTTTAATTTACATCTTACTAATATTTAAGTATTCGTGATTTTAAATACATTGAATTCTTTACTTAATAAAACTTATGATTTCAAAAACTAATAAAATAAAATAATTGAATTGATAGTTCACAATTGGCTTGCTTAACGACGATGTTGGGCGCCATGACGACCTATAGTGGGAATTGGGTTGTGACAGCTTGGTATCAAAGCTCTAGGTTCACTTGGGTATCACGAGTCATGAGCGAGTCTAGTAGAGTCTTGCAGATCGGTACAGAGGCGTCTGTACTTATCTACGAGACACTATAGGGCCGTTAGGAGCACTTCCCTTTGTCGCGCCCTCCTTGTTCCTCTCCTTTCGGATTGGTCAGGGTTTTTGACATTATTGGGACAACTCATTTCCTTTTGGGAAAAGGGATATATAAGGATTTGAAGAGGCGACACCTAACTAATTAAGGTGCGTTAGGGCACCTACTAAGGGTCATTTATAGCAAAGATTTGATAACCAGAGATTGGGTAAGGGCTTGAAATTACTTCGAGGGGAAGGTGTTAGGCACCCCTGAAAGTCCACAAATGTGGTTACCGGCCAAACAAGCTTTGTGAATTCAAACAAGTGGAAAATAGGTAGTCAAAGAATATACATTTTAACAACTAAAGGTTTGAAAGGATTCGCAGTCGAAGCACACATATGTGATAAAGTTTAAAAGATTTAAAGTCTAAGCACATGTATAAGGAATAGGGGAGTCCTAAGTTGTTTATCCTATAGGATCACATCAGTACAATCCCCGGTAATCACTCCTAAGAAGAGGGGCTACACGTGGCATTAGTGTACCGGTCATCATATCCATATCTACCCTTTACCCCACCCCTTAGCGGTTATTAAGCGAGTTTATTTAGCGACCTCTATGTGTGCTGTTACCCGTCCCTTCTTAATGGTCCTAGAGGAGTTTAGGACCTCTAAGTATAGGTAGTTCTAGATAGACCACTATGGTTTTTAAAGGAGAAAATTCTAGGCGACAGGCAAGAACACATAGGACTTAACAGATAAATACAGAAAGAAGCAGTTAAGAGGCCCAGGTTTACCTCCACAGATATTGCACATAAGCAGCACATCTCAAACACAAACAAGAGCAGTTTTTGTTAGAGAAGAGACCTAAACAGGGTATCTAAGTGGATGTCAATGCACAGAAATATGCAACTTTGTTTTTATAAACTCAACTGTAGGGTCCTAATAATTTTGCCTACTGATTTTAAACCTATAAGTTTTAAGCAGTAAACATAAAAGAAAACAATTCTCCAATGTTATACATATTAGTTACCTAAGGCTTTCATAGGCGTGGTATCCTGCATAATAGTTACCAGAATCATTAAACAAATTATAAGTTGTTTTTGTCCTAAAAGCATGATGTTCTAGGTGTTGTAAGTCTGATAATACAGGGATCATTATCAGTTTTATTTAAAACAGGATAATCAAATATGAAATTATTTTATACCTCTTTCATAATCAGTAGTTTAACTAGGCGTAATTAAACAAACGCAAATAGAGTGCCTAATAATTGATTTCTAAATGCATAAAAACAACAATTTTTTATGGCAATGATTTTTTAATTAACAGAATTCCTGAAGCATGATCTCTAAATGCAAAAAGAGTTACATAATTGTTAGGACATGATTTCAGGATGTACAGGAGTAGTAGCTTTTATGTTAATGTTGTTTATTAAATAGGATCATGATTTCTAAGTGATAAACATGTATTAGTTTCAAATGAGATGTTGAAGCAGTACACGTGAAACCTAAGAGAATGATATCTAGTGCATGACATGATTTGAATGTACTGGTCCTAAAGCAGGGATTCTAATGCAAGTATGATAAGGTAAATCCTATAACATGCTTTCTACCCCAATGATAATAATAGAGATATATAGCTACCCTCCCCATTTCCTTAGCCATCCCCCAATATTCGATTACAATAATTATTACAAACCAATATTTTAATGAATTACATAAATAGATAAAGGAAAAGAAGAAGTTACACTATAGGGAGCCTGAATCAGGCCCAGATTTCCATAACCTCAAATGCCCAAGTATTTCATAGTCTTTCTCATGTTCGGGTGTGTTAGAGTTCCCTAAAGACCTCAAGGATCCCGGGCAGGGCTCACACCCAGATTTCATAACAAGAACTGAGTAAGTGTAGTGTGGAAGAGCCAGCCCCAGTGCATCAGAGTTCAGACAGATCTGATAGGAATCCCAAAGTAGCCATACACTGAAAGGGCAGACCTTAAGGACCTAAGAGTAGAGTGAGAGTACTTGACATAGTTTTGAAAAGGTTTTTGATATGAAAAACAGTGTTGAAAAGAACTTAGTTGAACGAAGGAGTTATATGAAAATAGGAGTAGTTTAGTAGTAAAGTAGTTTGAACAAGAATAGAATAATTAAACAAACAGTAGATCGATTACAGAGCAAACAGGTTAAGCATACTCAAATCACAGTCCTTCACAAAGGAGTAATTGGGGAATGGGGACACATAATGCACATAAACAAAAATCTTTTGCAATTAAAGGGTAGCTAATAGTGCAAATAGTGAGACATGGATTCAGGAATTACATAATCAGAAGTGCTTTAAGGGGGTTCATGGGATTAGGGGATAGCTAATGGTACCAACACGATATGAATTTCAGAACCAACATAGAACCAGACAACTTAGGGTAATCAAATTGCTTTGCAAGGAAAGGTTCATACTAGAACTGGACAACAAGTAAACAAGCATCCCAAAAAATAGAGTAGAGTCACATTGAGACATACTACAAAGGGGGAGTTAGAACATGCTGATCCTAAGATATAACTAGCATGCTAGATGAAGCAATAATGTAGAGAGGTCAGTCACATGTTGAACAGCAAAACCATAGATAGAAACAGATTAGGAATATAATAAAATGAAGCAGTAGGAAACACATTGTTTGAGTACTTGAATTTAAAATCAGAACATACCAGTAAAGAGGGTAAACACAAAGTGAGGAACATGAGAGTGCAATAATTAGCCTTGGCTTGAAGCCGGTCAATTTGGTAACAGTAGCAAGTAGCAAGAAAGAAAGCAGAAAGCTTTAAGTGTGACAGAGATTGTCACGACCCCAAATCCTAACAGGCCGTGATGGCGCCTATCGTGGAACTAGGCTAGCCAACCATCACCTTACTACGCGTTTATTCAATTATAACAGTTCACAATTTAATAATAAGCATGCAACCATAACACAAATAATATAAATAAGTCTTAGCGTCCCCATAATATTCTAAACAACCTCCCAAGAACTGGAGTCAATAGTCATGAGCATCTAAGAATAATTAAATCTAACTCTGCTAAAACTATGATATATGTCTCTGAATCAAATGCTAAAACTAAATAAGGAAGGGAAATGGAGAAGCTGTGGACGCTTGACAACTACCTCGAAAATCCCGTGAATGCTGCTATCGAACCTGCGTCAGCTACTGCTGCGAGCTAGTACCTGGATCTGTGCACAGAGGCACAGGGAGTCTTTATGAGTACGCCAACTCAGTAGTAATGAAAAAAAATCACAGTCTGAGTAATATAAACACACAGAACATGTACACAATTCCACAAAACAGTACAACACCAAGTCACCACGTAGCATTCATCAAATAATGAGTTCGAAATCAGTTTCCAGAAAATCTTTGAAACAAGTGCAATATTAGTATATCTCAGTAAAATTCTCAGTAAAACCAGTGTGAAAACGTAATAAATCATAGTTTGAAAACTCAGTAAAACCTATCATAAAACTGCCCCTCGGGCCATAATCATTTCTCGTAACAATATTTTTCAGTATCAGCCCATCAGGCATCCTCACAATCACTCTGCCCATCAGGCAACCTCACAATCACTCTTCATAAGCCCCGCGGGCATCGCTCAATCGGTACCGGCGCTCACTGGGGGTGTGTTGCAAACTCCGGAGGGGCTCCTACAGCCCAAGCGCAATAACAAGACACAACATGGCATAATTCACACACAATATAGTCCCGCAGCCTCACTCATATCATATCATCCTCACAATATAGGCCAGCAGCCTCACTCAGTCAGACACCCTCAATTTGCCTTTCAGGCCATACTATACCGGGTTCTCGACCCAAAAATAGTATTTTATTTTCAAGAAGTAGTATAAAAATACTCTGAGTGTCAAAACAATTTCACAGAAAAGACTGAGTGAAAAATCATAACATATCAGTGAGGAAAATAGTAAAAACATCCNCAGCCCAAAACCTATCATAATGTATAAATATTAATTAAGCAAAGGCTTAATAATCAGTTTCGCAACTCAGTAGTCGCCTAAATAGGAAACATGTTCCAAAGTTTCCACCTTTTTATTTCAATACCCGTGAAAGGGTGCATAGTCCGGGGTTTCATACCCCCAGGACAGGATTTAAAAACATTACTTACCTCAAAACTAGCCCGGAATTATTCCGCAACACGCTTGCCTCTCGAATCAACCTCTGAAGGCTCCAAATCTACCAAGTTCAGATTTTTATCATCAACATATGTTTAAGGAATAATTTCCAATTGAAAAATATCGAATTTAACTCGAAATCCGAAACCGGTCAAAACCCGACCCCCGGGCCCGCATCCCGAAACTCAGAAATTATTAGACAAAAGAGTTCTTCATCTTCCCACGAGTCCGTACATATAAAGAACACCAAAATCGGAGTCCGTTTGATCCCTCAAATCGACCCTTGAAGGTCTCATAATCTCAAGCCCTAAAACCCTTTTTTCTATTGATTTCCCATGAATTTACACTGGTTTTAGGTCCTATAATCACCCATAATCAAATTTTAATGACTAGAACACTAACCTCAATGAAGAACGAGGATTTCCCTCTTAAAAATCGCCCCCAAGAGTTCTTTTCCGTACAACAATGGTGTAAAAAGGGGTTTAAGTCGTGGATGAAATATTTAAATACTGCCCAGGTCAATACTTTATGCGTTCGCGGTCATTGGTCCGCGTTCGCGTTAACCACTGTACCTGGCCCTCCGCGCTCGCGCTCTAGGCACCGCATTCGCACTGCCTTGCCAAGCTAGCCATCGCGTTCGCACCCCCAGGTCCGCGTTCGCACTGACCAACGGCCTGGGGTCCCCCAAGTGACCTGAACCCTTATGCGAACGCACTAGGCAGCCCGCGTTCGCGATGCACCTTCCACCCCTTCTCCGCGTTCGCACCTGAACGACCGCGGACGCACAGCAAAAAAATCCCTGGCCCAAAATTTCCTCTATGCGAACGCGGGCCCCCTTCCGCAAACGCATAGGGTTAATTTCCTGTGCAAAAACACCAGAAAACTAGCATTTCTCCCAAGTCCGAAAATGCCCGTTAACCATCCGAAATCAATCCCGAGCCCCTGGGGACCCCAACCAAACTTACCAACATATCCCGTAACATCATTCAAACTTAGTTTCACTCTCAAAACACAAAAACTAACATCAAAACTCCAAATTTGCATCGGATTCAAGCCTAAGAACTTTGATATTTCTAAAATTCACCAATGATGCCGAAACTATCCAAATCAACTCCGATTGACCTGAAATTTTGCAGACAAGTCCAAAATGACATTACGAACCTGTTCCAACTGTCGGAATTCCATTCCGACCCCGATAGCCTATTTTCCACTGCCGACCGGAATCGCCAAAAACTAACTTTCACCAATTCAAGCCTAATTCTACACCGGACATCACAAAATTATTCTGAACACACTCCTAAGTCCCAAATCACCTAACAAAGCTATCCGAGCCATAAAATCCACATTCCGAGGTTGTTTACCAATAAGTCAACTCTTAGTTGACTTTTCCCATTTTTAAGGCTTTCTTAAGGACTAAGTGACTGAACTCTCGCTACAACCTTTCGATTTCAAGCGTACCAACTCTAATACATCAAATATAGTATAATCATTCTATAACAAGTCAATAACAACAATTATAATGCAAGTTATACGTAACGATAGACCTGGTCGTTACATTCTCCCCCACTTAAACACACGTTCGTCCTCGAACGTTCCTAGAGTTGTTCCAACGGCACCAATAATTGCAGTGTAACCTTCCATGCACATATTCGGAGGATATTCCATGTCACCTTACCCCATATAGGTCTAGTAGCACAACATAGTTGAAATTTCGAAGTCCGATCCTGACCCATAAACCTTAGAACTAAATTTCCACTTCTGGAATGATTTACAAGTTCTAATCCCACAACTATAAGCTGAAATAGTCTGAACACGCTGTATCAAGCCATATCCGCAACACAAGATGAAGTCACATAATATACCGCATGACTCAACACTCATAGCGATGACTCATAATCCCAATCGCTGCTCATAACAACCCAACACCGGTAAATAACCTCTTATCAAACAAAGCCTTGCTTTAACACCTTCATATGATGTCGATGATGAAAGAAACACGTAGAAACCAGCAACCATTCGCCCGCTCAGCATCAATACCATCCATAGCCATACTTGTGCAACTCGTGCACTCAATAACAACATCCTAAGAGCTAAATTGATAAAATAGTGAAGACTCACATGAGAGGACTATCCTGCCATTTCTCTTGCTATTACCACATCATGCTAAAAGCCTGATACACATCGTGGAACCATATCGCACAAATCCGACACCAAGGATCATACCTCTACCTAACAGAGCTGCAAAGCGTGATCCCATCCAACCGCTGGACCACATGACATACTCCAAGCCACCTTGCTCAAAATCAATAACCATGTGAAATTATACATCAATTACTCAAAGTGCATTTCCATAACCATGGGAAAATCGGACGATGCCATGCCACCTGAACCAGAAAGAACATAACCAATACGTCTCAATCCTGCAACACCCATACTGGCAATAACTCTAAGTCAACTCTGGTCACCCACAACAGGTAGATAACTCTCAAAACATTCATAACGACTGAATCATGACATATACTAACACCTGACTAGCTTTTCTCGCATCCTTGTAGTTCACAACTACAAAAATAATCTGTTCATGAAAACTCCCCGTCTCAAAATCCACGAGGCGCACCAATTTCCATATCTGATCCATATTCCACCACTCAAACATATAACACGGCTGTAATACTCAATCATTCCGTGGGGATACTCCTATAATTCTTCTGTGCCACCAACAAACTTGAATATCGACAGTCGACCCAACAAGAGAGCGCCGTAACATCAATGATGCACCCTTACTCAAACACATTGCCTTAAACCCATTGTACTTTATGAATGTATACTCTCATCCAGCCACCCAATAGTGGTATCCTTCACCCAATCATCTGAAATTGCCAGTTCTGACCTTCCTTCCAGAACTGAACATTGACCTCACATATGCCACTCTCCACTATACACAAAATACCGCATACGCCATGCAATCCTATGATAAATATAAGAACTTCATGCTCCCTTCCTAGCCACAAACAACTACGTAATCCACTAGCCAAGAACTTTCCATTGATCCTATTTAGAATCAAAATCACTATACATCACATGGCCCTCACGCTAGTAGAAATATACATCTCCAACCGTGGTAGAAATCACCAAGAACTCCCGGATCACATTAGTACAACACCAACTTGTCAGGACTGAATCCTTCTAACTCAACCAAGCTACGCATGCCACAAAATTCCAAGAGAATTGCTAAGAAAACACCTGTAACAACTCATTACCTTATAAACACCCAAAGAACTAACCATATCCCTTATCATGCCGATCCGACGTACTACCAAGTTGTCCTATTTATCCAAGTTCCTTCTGACTTACCTTTGAATTGATACTTCTTCTTGCCATAATATCGCAATTCCCAATCCTGACTCAGCGCACGAAACCCGAGCATAAAAATATACCGTCTAAGGCTCATAAGCCGCTGAATACTCCCTCAATTATCCCCAAATGCACCACATTAGAAATACTTACCCTAAAGAGACTTCCTGCGAATTTAAAGTCATTACCTTCGCTTTCCTGATACTGATGGATAGAATCCATGATAATGCAAATACACCACAAGACTTGACACCTTCCCCGTAAATCTCAGTTCTAGACCTTCTCACACCTTGAAGACTTCTAATCGTTACATATAACCTTGAACCATCCAAACCATTCTTGAGAGTCACCCACTCTGCGCAATTCTCCATTAAACTGATCAAGTAACAGAACGACCTGACCCCGCTTGAAATCCACATACTAGGAAAGTAATCCACACCTTTGAAGCAACAAGCACACTCATACATT
>ML285135.1:20704-43775 GCA_005239495.1 Nicotiana undulata
GGGGGGGGGGGGGGGGGGGGGGGATGAGATTTTTCTTGATCTAACCCATAGGGCTTCCTACGTATCCCCTCTTAAACGGGAATCAGGTCAGCGTAGTTCAAATCACATCATTTGAGAAAAGCATAAGGAATTACACATAGTAGCGCTTGACTGCATCAGAATTGATTTGTTTTGGCCACACTCCTCCGTCTATTTTTATAAGTATAAGATCTCCTCCCGTCAATACTCAGTGAACCATATACAGACCTTTCCATTTGGGAGAGTTTAGGACCTCTACCTATAAGAGAAATTCTAGGCAGAGCCTCAGGTTTGAGGGAAAAATACTAAGGCGACAGACAAAAACATATAGGACTGCAATTAGTGGGAACAAAGAAAAAAGTACATAAAAGGCTCAAGTTTACCTCCACAAGTAATGCAAATAGACAACACGACTCAAACATAGTTAAGGGAAGTATTGCTAATTAGAACCCTAAAGCATGTTGTCAAGGTGAGTTCAGAATAAAAACAGGTATGCAGACTTGTTTTTATAACTCAGAAATGCCCCTAATCAATTTGCCTACTGATTTAAAAAAAAACCTGTTGAGGATTAGGCAGCATACGCAAAGAGGCAGATGCCTAGTTTTTGACATTTGATCACCTAAGGCTTGCCTAGGTGTGAGACAGTATACCAGTTTTCAGAAGTAAGAAAATCGTTTGAACTTATGTTACTTAAACATACTGTTTTAGGCGTTCAGAACATAGAATTATTACCAGTTGATTGTGAAAACTGAGTGAAGTTATTTTTATTTCTTTTTATGCATTAATAGTTAGATTAGGTGCACTTAAGCGAATATGAATGAATTCCAAAAACATGGTATCTAATGCAGAATTAGAGATGCAGAATGATGTATATGCAGGATCCTAAGCAGGATTTCTATATGCACAAATATTACAGCATTAAACATGATTATTAGAATATGAAAAGAGTGACAGTTTATCTTAGTGTTGTTTATCCTAAAATAGGATTCCTAAGCGTGCATGGCATCAGGAAGCATAATTGTAGAAGATACCAATTATTAGCACATTTTCTCTAGCACAGTATTTTCTAAGTTATATGACAGTAATATCAAATGAATATGCTTAAACAGTGGATATAAAACCTCTGAAGCATGATCTCTAATGCATGGCTTTGAACATATTGGTCCTAAACATGATTTTCTATTGCGCAGATAGGGAATATAAACCTAATGTAACGACCCGACCAGTCATTTTGAGATCTAGCGCGTCGTTCAGCTGTTGGAAGTCATGAACAACTTCATTTTAGGTATTATGACTTGTGCGTATGGTCGGAGTTGAAATTCGGGAAAGTTCGGAGTTAAATCGGTAGAAATGTTCTCATTTTAGAAGCCTTAAGTTGGGAGAATCGACTAAGATTGGAATTTGGAGTAAACAACCTCGGAATTAGGATCTGAAGGTTCCAACAGGTTTGTATGATGATTTCGGACTTGGGCATATGTCCGTTCCAGGTTTTGGATGATCCGGGAACGTTTCGGCATATATTGCGGAAGATACCATTTTAGAAGAAATTTTATAAGTTTAGGTTGGAAGACATTTTAGTGTTATAGATGTTCGTTGGGGATTCCTAGTCCAGGAATAGCTCAATGTGGTAATTCTAGAGTGGGGAGCGCGATCAGAAGTGAATTCGGATGTCCGGAGGTTATTTTGAAGTCATTTGGCTAAAGATAGAAATTTGAAGGTTTTTGAAGAATCCGACCGGAAGTGGAAATTTTGATAGCGGGGTCGGAATGCGATTCCAGAAGTTTGAGAAGGTCCGTAATGTCGAATATGACTTTCTTGCAAAATTGGGTGTCATTCCAAGTAGTATAGGTCGGTTCAGCGCATTGTTAGCGAATTCAAGAACTTAAAGTTCTTAAGTTTGATTCTAAGGGTTTTGAGGTGTGATTCTGAGTTTTAGCGTTGTTTTGGGTGTTCCGAAGTCTTACGCAAGTCCGTGGGATGATTTGGGACTTATTAGAATGCTCGGTTTGTAGTTCCGAGGGCTCGGGTGGGTTTCGGGTAGGTCCCGTGATTTCTTTAGGCTAAAATATAGTTGTTGCAGGTCAGAGGGGTCAATTATCTGAACCCACCACCGCGGTCCGCGGTCCTTTTTTTCGCAGTCCGCGGTTGGGGGGGGGGGGGGTTTCTGGGCCCNGGGGGGGGCTTCATGGCCGCAGTCGTGTTTTCGCTGTCCGTGGTGGAGGGGATGGGTCACTGGTCCGACTTCGGATGCTTATATCGTTTTATCTACAAGGATTTTTGAGATGATTCAAAAACGAAAGTTGCAGCCCTGTGTGTCTAGTTTCTAGAATTGTAAAGAAACCGTAATTTGGACATCTGTAGGGAAAGTTATGGGCACAACACTAAAGCATGTCACTTCAATCATTTTTCTTGGCTTTCTTCAGCTTTTCTTGACCTTGCTAAGCGCGGCCACGGTCCCTTTTTCGCTGACCGCGGTGGAGGGCCTGAGAGGGGTATAAATAAGTGGTATTTTCAGTTATTTTTCATTTTTCAAGAACCCAAAGACATCAGAGGCGATTTCCCAAACACTATTTCTTCTCTAAAACGTTGGTAAGTGATTTCTAACTCATTGTCTTCACTCCTTAACTTCGTTTTACAAGATTTCATCCTAGAATCTAGGGTTTTCATGGTGGAATTGGGAATTTTGGGTAAAACCTAAGAATATTGAAATTTGGCAATTTAGACCTCAAATTGAGGTCGGATTCCAAAACCATTTATATATCCGGGCTCGGGGGCGAACGGATAATCGAGATTTTGTCCGAATTTCAGGTTTGGACCGAGCAGGCCCGGGTTCGATTTTTGACTTTTGGGGAAAGTCTTTAGAAAACTCACTTCCATGCATTAGAATTGATTCATTTAGCATTTATTGATATAATTAAGTAACTTGTGGCTAGATTCAAGTCCTTGGGAGACGAGTTTGAAGTTACGGGCGCATTCTTGGCCACGAGGTGAGTCTCCTTTCTAACCTTGTAAGAGGGAATTGCCCCGTAGGTGTTCTATATGCTGTGTGTAATTGTTTGTGGGGGCTACGTACGTACCAAGTGACGAGAGTCTGTACGTAGCGGCTATTAATGCTATGTCCGGGTAGTTAGGCCCCACATCATGCCTTGTGTTCTTCTTGTGATGAACTATATGTTATGAAATCCTGCTATACGTAGTTATGTTTCTCTGAGTTTTATGGAATTTAAATAATACGAAAGGGATTGTTTTACGGAAAGTAATATAAAAAAGAATTGTGCCATGTCAGGAAATGTTAGGGCCACAACATGCTTTATATTCTTTCTTGCAAATGACATATATGTTATGGGCTCATGTTATGCCTGGTATTGCTTCTCAAAAATTTTATGGAATTTGATAATTGGATGGAACTGGTTATGGAAAGTAAATTTTAAAGAATATTGTGTGTGCATGTGACCGCTTCGCAATTTACATTTCGCGAGCGATGTGTAATTTCCCCCACTCTCATGGGAGCGGGCCGTACGCCACGGCGGATTGAAAGGTACACTTTTGGGATGGGCCGTTCGATCCTCGGCAGTGCACCGATATGATTAATTTGAAAGACACACTTATGGTTCGGGTCGTTTGATCCTCGGCAGTGCGCAGACATGACTATGGTAAGAATGCACTTTTGGGACGGGTCGTTTGATCCTCGGCAGTGCATAGATGTTTTCCTTATGACTCCGACCGGTTGTCTTATTTCCTGTGTGCGCATGACTATTTGGTACTGCTTCGTGGATATTGATTTGATAGATATTTGGGGGAAAAGAATGTGGAAATTGTCGCTTGCTTTCAGTATTTACTTGGAATCCTGTGCCTTATACAAAATTGCTGTTTAACAGCCTTCACATGCCTACCGCTTTCATCATATTCTGTCCTACTTATATTGTTGGACCTTAGTGAGTTTCAAGTCGACCTCTCGTCACTACTTCTTCGAGATTAGACGGGATACTCACTGGGTACATATATGTTTATGTACTCATACTACACTTGTTGTGCATTTTTTTGCACAGATACCTTTATAGTACAGTGATTGACTTGGAGATTTATTTGGGCTGCATCCATCCGGAGGCGTTCCGCAGCTGGCAAAGTCCCCCTTCTATGTATTTACATTTTATCTTTATAGTTTTTGTCCAATTTGTTCCTTGGACAAGTGTTGTATAATTGTATAAGTTCTTAGAAGTTGCTCATGTACTTGTGTCACCGGGTTCTGGGGATGTGATGAGATTTATCTTGTTAAACTAAATTGATTTCCTGTCGTGTTTAATTCACGAATATTTATTTATTTTGATTATGAAATGCAGAAAAGGCAACGATTTCGAAAATGTTAAACAAGAAAGTATTTTAACTTATGGAGGGGTGGCTTGCCTGACAATCGTGTCCCGCGCCATCACGACCTATAGATTTTGGGTTGTGACACCAAACTTTACAAGAAAGTCATAAATCACGATACGAACCTATTCCAAGGCTCGAAATCTCAAACAGATATCAATAACACCAAAGTCCGCTTCAAACCAAACTTAGGACATTCCAAAATCATAAAAATTCAACCTTTCAACAATAAGCGCCCAATGCTCCCGGACCACCCGATACTCAACCCGAACATACTCCCAAGTCTGAAATTGTTATACGAATCTAGTGGAACCTTCAAATCCTAATTCCGAGCTCGTTTACTCAAAAATCAAACCTTGGTCAACTCTTCCAACTTAAAGTTTCCGAATTGAGAATTTTCCTTCAAAATCAACTCCGAACTTCCCGAAATTTAATTCCGACCACACGTAAAAGTCATAAAACAAGAAGTGAAGCTACTCAAGGCCTCAAACCGCCGAACGTCGTGCTAGAGCTCAAAAAGATTGGTCGGTTCATTACATAGTGTGCAGCAGACCTTACCTCTACCTTGTTAAGGGCGAGAGGCTGTTTTCGATAGACCCTCGGATGAAGGACAAAATACAAAACTCAATTCATAATAAACTTTTAGTAAAATCTAACAAAAATATTTCGGTTCCTATATGATCTTAGATCATTGATTGTGGGACAAGATCCTTTTTAAGAAATTATGGGAAGTAAGAACTAAATCAAATAGTTGGATGATTCTAAAGCTAAAACACCAGAAGCCATTAAACCCAAAATGTCCATGCTTGAACTGCGTACAAGGTTCGACAGGGTCTTGTGTTTGACACTTGAGACTAAGTTGATTGTGTACGGTAAAATCGAGAGACTCGATTATACGGACTCCAGGGGACACCTCGAAAGCGAGCTTGCGTCGAAGTGAGTTTGGGCTTGAGAGATGTATAGACAGATGGATCCGAATCAGGCGAGGTCAGAACCACGATAACAGAATCAGGCGATATCTGCACTCAATCATCAATCCCGACGAGAATCTCAAAGCTAGTAGAGCTATTAGCGGTTAATAGTACTAATCATGTTTTTTTATTCCACAATTAGAATCATTCCTTTTTTAGGATTCCTCTACTATATAAACGGGAACCCTATTCACTTGTATTAATTATTATCACAATTATCATCTCCTTCAAGCTCTCACTTATACTGCTGAATACAAATAGTCTTTATTTACTGCTAACTTTTCGTATTTGAGTTGTTCCTATTATCATTATTGCTATTCTTACTGTTCTTGGCAACCGTTCTCGAGTCTAATCCATATCGAGGTCGACAACTTGCAATTAGTCATCTACCAATTAGTATTGAATTAGATCACATATACTTATTACAATATTATAAATTTAATTATTACGTGTACTTCAAGATAAACAGTTTGGCGCCCACCGTGGGGCTAAGGATAATAGTGATTTTTCAATGTTAATTCTGGTATAACACACTATTTTACAGTTGTTTCTTATCAAGGATTTTGTTTTCAGGATAAATCATGTAAAACTCACAAAACACTGCTACACATGGTGACAACGGCCTGGGGCTCCACGGGGAGAACGAGAATGTTTTCACTCCAGGAGTCGAGGTTCAACAAACTGGTCTCAAAGGAGAACTACTGGCTAACCCGGTCGATGTCGGTTAACACATTGCTTTGAATGAGATCGAGTCAGTCTTGCTGAAGAAATTCAGGGAGACCCAGTCCAAGGGAGCTATGATTTGGTATCAAAACTTGCCTCTGAACTCTATCGATTTGTTGGCCATATTGGCAGACTGTTTGTAAAGTCACACGTTGGAGCTATAAAGGTTGCAATGAGAAAATCAGACCTCTTCAAGGTGAAGCAGAGGGAATACGAGATGCTACGAGAATTTGTATCTCGATTCCAAATGGAACGTATGGATTTTCCACCGGTTACCAACGACTGGGTTGTTCAATCTTTCACACAGGGACTAAACGAGAGGAGTTCGATCGCATCACGTCAATTGAAACAAAATTTTATAGAATACCCCACAGTGATTTGGGAAGATGTCCACAATTGATACCAGTCAAAGATTAGAGTTGATGATGACCAACTAGGAGCCCCCTCGTGTTCAGTGCACCCGAGCCGGTCGACAGGTAAGAACCAAAGGGATTTTGACAAATAATCAAGACCAACCAAAGATTGATATCAGCCGTATACCACAGATAGAAGGAACAATCATATGGGAGGTAATTCCACCCACAACGATCGAAGGGGTGACCGAGGACATAATCCTCGGGGACTCATGAGCAAGACTGGATTCGACAAGTACGCGGATCCCACAGAAGCATCTTTTTAACGGAGTACAATTTCAGCTTCAATGCCTCGGGTATCGTATCAGCCATTGGAAAGAAAAGACACTAGGTGGCCAAGACCGATACAAACCGATCCTTCTTAGATAAATCCCAATTTGATGTGCAAATACCATGGCACACATGGCCATATGACCAAAGACTGCAGACAAATGAGAGAGGAAGTGGCTCGATTATTCAATGAGGTTCATCTCAGGGAATTCCTCAGTGACAGAGCCAAAAACCACTTCAGGGAGAGAGACGCCGATAAATAGAATGAGGAAGAAAAACATCAGCATGTTATCCACATGATCGTCGGTGGAGTCGACGTCCCGCAAGGACTTGTATTCAGACGCACCAAAGTATCGATTATGAGGGACAAACGTACCCGAGATTATGTGCCCGAAGGCACCCTTACATTCAATGATGAAGAGATAGAAGGCCTTTCCCAATCACACAATGATGCCATGGTAATTTCTATCTTGCTAAATAAGATTCAAGTTAAACATGTTCTTGTGGATCCAGGTAGTTCAACAAACATAATCAGGTCAAGGGTCATAGAACAACTTGCCCTACTTGATCAAATTGTGCCCGCATCTCGAGTACTAAACGGCTTCAACATGGCTAGCGAAACAACGAAGGGGGAAATAATCCTACCAGTGAGCGTAGCCGGGACCATCTAGGACACAAAAAATTTCACGTCATCAAAGGTGACATGAGGTACAACGCACTGCTTGGAAGGCCATGGATCCATAACATGAGGGCGGTACCATCAACCTTTCAACAAATGATGAAGTTCCCAATAGTGAATGGGGTGAAAACATTTTACGGGGAACAACACGCTACAAAGAAGATGTTTGCAGTCGATGAGGTGACACCGATACCAGCGTCCTCGGCCTTAGAAAACTTGAGCATCAAATACAAGCAAGCAGCCAAATAGAAATCACCACCCCCAGCCTCGACCGAAGTAGATGAGCAGGTAATCGAAAATGACGAAGAGAATTTTCTTACACCTCGAACTTTTGTCGTTCCCGAAGAATCAGATGAAACTAAGTCGACGATCGAAGAGCTGGAACACGTGATACTCAACGAGTACCTACTCGAACGCAAGGTATACCTAGGGACGGGGTAAACCCCCGAACGCAGGAAAATCTCATTCAATTTCTTATTAATAACATGGATTTCTTTGCATGGTCCCAATATAGATATGTAAGGAATCACACCCGAGATTAAAACTCATCAGTTGAGCCTGGACCCCAAGTTAGAACTGATAAATAAAAAGAGAAGGCCTTAGTCCGAGGTGAAGCTCGCCTTCATAAAGGAAGAGGTAACTAAACTCCTTAAAATAGGGTCCATTCGGGAAGTCAAATATCCCGAGTGGTTAGCGAACATAGTTGTAGTCCCCAAAAGGTGGAACAAGATTAGAATGTGTGTATATTATAAGGACCTAAATAATGCATGTCCAAAGGACTGCTTACCTTTGCCTAACATTGATCGAATGATCGAAGCCATGGCTGGCCACGAGATACTTACTTTTCTCGACGCATATTCTGGGTACAACCAAATTTAGATGGACCTAGAAGACCAGGAAAAAACTTCTTTTATCACTAAGTATGGAACTTAATGCTATAATGTAATGCCCTTTGGGCTAAAAAATGCGGGAGCTACATATCAACGCCTAGTTAACAGGATGTTCGAAGAACGGATAGGGAAATCAATGGAAGTTTACATTGACAACATGTTAGTTAAGTCCTTGTGCGCAGAGGACCATTTGACTCATTTGTATGAGACATTCAAAATCTTAAGGAAGTACACCATGAAATTCAATCCTGGAAAGTGTGCCTTCAGAGTCGGCTAGGGTAAATTCCTCGACTTTATGGTGTCGAATTGTGGGATCGAGATTAATCCCGACAAAATCAAAGCCATCGAGGACATCACCATCGTGGACATCATGAAAGCCATTCAGAAGTTAACCGGACGGATAGCTTCCCAGGGCCAGTTCATTTCAAGGTCATTAGATAGGAGTCACATGCTCTTCTCTTTTTTTAAAAAGAAAAATGACTTTACGTGGACTCTAAAATGTCAGCAAGCAGTGGAGGAGTAGAAATGTTACCTATCGAGCCCACCTTTGCTACACACCCCAAAGAAAGATGAGAAGTTATATTTATATTTGAGGGTGTCCGAGGTAGAGGTAAGTGGAGTGCTAGTCCGGGAAGAACAAGGTACGCAGTTTCCAGTTTACTACGTAAGTCGAACTTTACGAGTTGTTGAAACTAGATATCTGCACCTAGAGAAATTAGCACTTGCACTAATAAGCGCATCTAGAAAAATAAAGCCATATTTCCAGTGTCATCCTATATGTGTCATTACAATATATCCCGCTTAAAATATATTGCATAATCCCGAATTATTGATCCGATTGGCTAAATGGGCCGTCGAACTTGACGGGTATGATATTGAATATCAGCCCCGAACGACCATCAAGTCTCAAATATTAGCAGACTTCGTGGCGGACTTTTCGCCAACCCTCATACCCGAAGTGGAAAAGTAACTTCTATAGAAACGGGGAACCTCATTGGGGGTATGGACCCTGTTCACGAATGGATCCTCGAACGTGAAAGGGTCCGGATATGTCATTGTTTTAAAACCGTATACGTGCAATGTTATTAGACAATCGATTAAAACTGCTAAGCTGACTAACAATGAGGAAGAGTATGAAGCTATAATTGCAGGTCTTGAACTAGCTAAGAACTTGGGAGGGGAAGTCATTGAAGCTAAATATTACTCCATACTGGTAGTTAACTAGGTAAATGACACCTTTGAAGTATGAGAAGATAGGATGCAAAGATATTTAGACAAGTTGCAGATCACTTTGCACCGCTTCAAAGAATGGACTCTGCAGCATGTACCTCAGGAACAAAACACTGAGGCCGATGAACTTACCAACTTGGGATCGTCGGTCGACGAAGATGATATTAGCTCGGGGATTGTCGTCTAGCTCTCGAGGTCCGTAATCTAGGAAGGGAAGGCTGGAATAAATTCTACAAGCTTAACTTGGGATTGGAGGAACAAGTATGTCGAATATTTGAAAAACGGGAAGCTACCCTCGGACCCCAAGGAGTGAAGGACCTTACAAACTAAGGCAACTCGGTTCACATCGGACGAGGACGTAACGCTATACAGAAGGGCGTCTGATGGTCCATTGGTCGTATGCTTGGGGCCGGGAGATACTGATTATGTTTTACGAGAAATCCATGAGAGCACTTGTGGAAACCATTTCGGCGCCGAGTCACTAATTCAAAAGGTCATCAGAGCAGGATACTATTGGGATAGAATCGAGAAGGACGCTAAGGAGTTCGTTTGAAAATGCGACAAATGTCAAAGGTTCGCATCGATGATTCATCAGCCTGGTGAACAGCTCCACTCGGTCCTATCCCTGTGGCCATTCTTGAAATGGGGAATGGACATCGTCGGACCTCTACCATCGGCCCCATGTAAAGCTAGATTCATATTGTTTATGACATGCTATTTCTCTAAATAGGTTGAAGCGCAGGCCTTCAAAAAAGTTAGGGAAAAGGAAGTGATCGACTTCATATGGGATCACATTGCATGTCGATTCGGGATACCTATAGAGATAGTGTGTGATAATGGCAAACAATTCTTCGGAAGTTAGGTAACAAAATTCCTCGAAGACCACAAAATAAAAAAAATATTATCGACGCCATATCACCCTAGTGGAAACGGACATGCCGAATCAACAAATAAAACTATCATCCAAAACCTAAAGAAAAAGCTAAACGAAGCCAAAGGGAAGTGGAGAGCATAGTTGCCCGAGGTCCTATGGGCATATCGAACGACATTGTAATCCAGTACCGGGGCAACTCTGTTTTCTTTGGTCTATGTCTCCGAAGCCTTAATACATGTCGAAGTCGAAGGGCCCAACGCCAGATTTCGACATGCAATGGAAGAATCAAAGTGTGAGGAAATGAATACTAGCCTCGAATTATTGGACAAGAGACGAAGAGCGGCGGTCGTTCGAATGGCCGCCCAGAAACAACGAATCGAGAGATACTACAAAAAAAGATCCAATCTTCGGCACTTCAAAGTCGGGGACTTTGTCTTAAGGAAAATCACCATCAATACTCGAGACCCTAACGAAGGGAAACTCGGCCCTAATTGGGAAGGGCCCTATTAGATTCTCGACACAGTCGGAAAAGGGTCATACAAGCTTGGAACAATGGACGGTGAGCCATTGTCAAATAATTAGAACATATCACTTCTCAAGAGATATTATTGCTAAGGTATGGATCTCTCATTTTTCATTTACTTAAATATAAGTAAGTAACTTGTTGCAGGTACCCGACCCAAGAAATCGAGACCTCAGGTTTTAAAGTACGCGTTGCACTCTTTCCCTTAGACCAGTTTTTATCCCAAACGGGTTTTTCCGGGGAGGTTTTTAACGAGGCAACAACTATGTGCTACCTGGGGATAATTCAACAGTATCCAAGGCTTCTTTGCAATCAACCTCTAATAGTGGGGGGCATCACCCTCGGATATTATGTTAATGGGTCTCGATAAAAGAAAATTTTGTAATGAGCCAAACGAGCGAATGAACCGTGTCCATGTAGAATACCTGAGCCTCGATAACAAAACATGTAGGCATGTATGAATAATACAAAGAAGTTCTCTCTTATTCCCAAACATCTCATGTTTGAAGTAGGATTTTTATTATACAAGTCGTATACTTATTGTTCATACCCAATTTTCCCTATGTTATTTTCAAAATGCATATCTATCTTCAAAATAGTACATGAGCATCAATTAATATATTTTTTCATAATTTATGCATTTTAAAAGGAATTTTATTAATTTACCCCAGTATTTTTACTATATAAGTAAATACTAATTGTATCACAAATGGCTTTACAAATATTTTATGACTTAATTTTTACTATTTATATTTATACCAAGCTTTAATCATTTCACAGATAGCCACTTTTATATTTTGGGGTTACAATTACAATAACTATGCAATAATAGCCCAGACATGCATTATTAAATTATTTCACCAAATAATAGCTTTTTATATTTTTATAATATCGAGTAATTATTTTAAATCATTTTTATGCATGAAAATAATTTTTTCATAATTTGTAATTATTTTTACAAATTATTTTATTAATTAATTGGTATTTAACAAATAGCCCGTTCTAATTCATTTTAATTTTGGACCTAGCCTAATTTTGCCATCCTAACTACTTAAATCCTAGCCCAAATCCGGCCAGGCCCAATTTTTCATCCAACCCGTCCACCATCAAGACCAAATCCTTGCTTTGAGATCAACGATCAAGGATTTAGTTTCCTTGTTAATTAAGTAACCCCCCCCCCCCAAAAAAAAACCCTATCTCACTTCTCATTATCCGCCGTCTTCATTTCCTAATCCCTCCCCTTCTCTCTCAGACACTCCCCCCCTAAAACCTAGCCCCGTCACCGGAAAACTCAACTGCTCATGAGGTTTCTTTGTAATTTCCGGCCCTTGCTGGACTTCTACACTTTTGGTTGTTCGATTTTGTCAATTTATGAGAGAATCTCAAAGAGATTCAACCTGGTCTTGTTCGAAACCCTTTTCACAGACCTGTCTGTGACCATCTCCGTTTGTGAGTACTATTTTCTTCCTATTTACCGTTCAAATCTATGTTTTTAAACCAAGTTTCCTTTCATCCCTGTCATTTTCGAAACCCCTAATCTTATGACTACTTGGGTCTGTTCAGATCCTCGAAGATCTGAAACATTTTAAGTGTTATTGGGTATTTTTCTTCAAAACATCTTATGTTTTCTTTATTACTATTCGGAAAACCTTCTATTTTTCTTATTATTATTTGATTCCAGTGTTTTCTAAGAACTAGTGTTCGTCCTAAGTTCTCTTCAAGGGGTTTTAAACTTTCAAGTGTTTGAATCTGATTATTCTTTACTGGTTTGACTAATTGTGTGTATATGCTTTAAACCCCAGGTCTTTCTGTTTATTGCATTGATTACTTCAATCTTTTTCCCGTTGTTTATTTATCTCTGTCAATAAAATATATTGATTGATTTTATTTAGGGTTCGAATGATATTTTCCTTTTAAAATCAGTACTTCTATGTGATTTACCTACTTTCCTTATTTGTGACTTTAATTAGTAATACTCGCCTTAATTAAACTACTATCCTGATTTAGGAATTTAATTAACTCCTATATGGTATATAATTGATTTGTTACCTTATTTACACCTTAATATGTACTATTAATTGACACTCCCGAATTTAAGGGGTCTCTCCCGAATTTTCTGTATGAATTGACTGGGTTAATTTCCCAATTAACTGGTTGATTTATTTGATTACCCGGTTTTATGAAATTTGAGTTATTCTTGCCTTATTTGTTTAGCTTACTAAGTGCTATATAAACTCTCATTTTGATTCTTCTTAAGGACACGAACACAATTCGGGAAGAAACACACACACAAAAAAAACTCTTGCTCTTACCTTTCTATTACTTGTGCTTGCTACATTGTCTAGCCGGCTGAAAGCAAGGCTAGACCTCTGAGTTCTGCATACTTTCACCTTCTGTTTTGCTAGCTTTAACTTACATGTCTCAATTCCTATTGTCGTTCTTTATGCTATGAAGATTAAATCTATGTGCTTTCCTGTCTATTGCTTCTGTATTTAGACATATGTCTCTCCTGTTTATTGCTCTTAATCAGTATGTTTACTTTTGTATTCAAACTTCCGTCTCTCCTGTTTATTGACCTCAATTAGTACAACCATTTATGTGTAGTTTAATCCATGTCTTTTCTGTGTATTGATCTCAATTAGCACGACTACATATGCCCTTCCTGTTTATTGATCTTGGGTAGCATGAATACTTCTATGGAGCCAGACTTCTATGACTTTCCTGTCTATTGCTTTAAATCAACATGATTATTTCTGTTGCTATGTCCCATTCAATAACCTGGCTATTATCACTCGCAGTTAGACTTATATGTTTCCTGTTTATGGATCTTAATCAGTATGATATTGAGTGTTATGGAACCTAGTTGTTGTAAGATGCCAACATGCCCCTGCCTGCTCGATGTTCCTGTTAATCAGCATGTTTTCACTCTCACCCTGTTTTATGTGTTCCTGACTAATGACTTATATGTTCCCAACCCCTACTAGCCTTCTTTGTATAGTTTTCTGTTTATTATTCTGTTCCCAGCATGCCATGTGCCCACTTAGTGATAACTAATGGATTAAGTTGAATCTAGGCAATCTAAAGCTTGTCTGAAATGGTTGTGATCATGTTTTTGTCATTTGTTTGATTGTTGTAAGTCTTTGTTTGAACTCAGAGTGCTGCAATGACTCTATTTATTCCTATTTTACTTCTAAAACTGTTTTCTTAAAACTATTCCCTATTTTCATATACTATTTTTCAACTCCTACTCTTAGACACCTAGGGTCCTGCCCCTCCAGTGTGAGCACTGCCTAGGAGTACATGAGACTCCTCCGAACTCTGACACACTGGGGCTGGCCTTTCCAAAAAATTTCACAAAACTATCTTTTTTAAAGGGTTTCTAGTGTGAGCATTCCCCGGGGTCCCTGAGGCCCTTGGGAACTTTGACACACCAAGATACCATTTTGGTACTATGAGATACTGGCATGATTTCGGCTTGGTTGAAGTCCTAGTTTACCAGGTTTACTCATGTTCCTATTCAGGCTCCCTATAGTATAGAAATTTCCTTCTGTAATTTATTTATATCTGGTCTGTAAGAATAATTCATTGTAAAAAACAGTATTGGGGATATTAGTAAAACTGGGAGGGACTTTTACATATAATTTCTATGGGGATCAGGTAGAAACCATGCTCATAGGATTGTTATTATTATCTACATGCATTAGAAACCATGCTCATATGATTGTTATATGCATTAGAAATCACGTTTATAGGACTCATCTTCATATCTTTTCTAAATTTCCATTCTAAAAATTCTGCATTATCACATTTGCATTAGAAATCTTGTTTCTAGGTCATTGAAAAGTTCTGCATTAATCATTTTCCTCAATATTCATATGTGCACTAGAAATCATGCCCCCCTTAAGAATTCCCTTTGTCAAATTTGCTTGAAACGGGTTAATAACGTCATTCGCCTAGATATCATGCTTATAGGAAAATATATACGAAATCAGTATCATCGCCTAGATATAATGCTTATAGGAAAAAATATATATAATTAGTTTCATCATCTAACCATCATGCATATAAGTATAAAAAATAGTTTCAACACTTAGGCGTCATGCTTGTAAAGATAATAAGTAAAATCAATTATTGTGTTTATGCTTGTGATCAATCTCAGCACATAGACAACATGCCTATATGGTCTAAACGGATAAAACAGCCTGCTTAAAATCAGTCACTGGTTTAGAATTATGGTCCTGATTAACGCTTAGATGACATGTTTATAGGATATTGCTGATCCACACCTAGGCAAGCCTATAGGACAACTAAAGTTCTGAAGTTATAAAACTGTGTTTTGTTTAACTGCTTATAAACTACCCAAGTTCAGTAAGCCATAAAAATCAGTAGGCAAATTGATTAGGTGTTCACTGCCCCGCCTTAATAAAACTGCTGCTTATTCTGTTCTGTGCTCATCGAGATATCCTGCTATAGGACTTTAAATCATTAAAAAGTGTTTGTGTGAGACGTGCAGTTGTTTCTTATTTGTGGAGGTAAATGTGATCCCCTTCACTGCTCCTTTTATGTGACCGTCCTACCTGTTTTTCTTTTACGCCTAGTTTTCTCCTTTTGAGCACCATATGTGAGTCTAGAACCACCTTAACTAGAAGTCCTAAACACCTCCAGGACCATAGGTAAGGGACGGGTAATGCACGCATAGAGTACGTATTCAATTAGAATCGCTTAAACAATAATCAAAGGGAGGATAATTGGGTAGTAAAGGATATGATGACATGTGCGCTAATACTACACGTAACACCTCTATTTGAGGAAAGTTTATCGAGTATTTCATAGAGGTGATCCTATAGGTTAATAAACCTAGGACCCTTTTTATTCCCATTTTTCCAAAATGTTCTCAATTTGTTTAAATTGCTTATTGACTAATTCACTTAAATTGAGTTTGGTCGGGACCCACCGTTGTGCACCTCGAGGGATGCCTAACACCTTCCCCTCAAGGTAATTTTGAGTCTTTACCCAATCTCTGGTAATGTAAACCGGTTTATGAGTTATTTTCATTAGGTGCCCTAACGCACCTTAAATTCTTTAGGTGGAGACTCTTCGAATTCCATACCCCTTCCCAAAAGGAAATGAGTTGTCCCAAGGCTATCTGAATTCGAAGTTATAAGACCTCAAACAGAAACCCTTCGATATAAAGGCCAAGGCCATCACACTCGGGGAATAACATTTCGAACAAGTTCGAAATGTTATCGAGAAACAAGTCCTAGATACATACCTGAAGGCTACAACCATATTAAAAACTACGGTCATATAAAAAGGCAATGACCGATATTACGCGGCTCGGAGACGTACATCTTCCACCATAAACTAAAGGCCTTCAAATACTTCAAAAAATCGGTTAAATAAGGCTACCCTCGGCAAAGTAAATAAAAATGGCTTCGATAAAATCAACTCCCAAATAATCAAAGGGTTTCGATAAAATCAGCCCCCAAATAATTCAAAGGTTTCGATAACATCAGCCTTCGAGAGGTTAAATCATCTGAACACAAACAGGTTAAGAAAACCTAGGTTCCGATCGTCGAACCCTTGAAAAACTCAATGGGTATACAAAATATATGCTAAGGCCTAAGAAAGTTTCACTAAGTTTTTTAGCCAAAGAGGGAAAAATTGTAGTCGCTTTTAGAGGCCAAACTAGACCAACTTAAAAAGAGCCTAAGGGCAAACCTAAAAGAGCCTAATGGCCGATATAAAGAGCCCAAGGGCCGATCACATGGGCTAGAAGTCCAATACAATTTAATATCGAGACCAAACTCTCATTCAATTCAAGCCCAAGAGTCTGGTTATTACGAGCTTAAACAAACAATTTAAGATATGGCGGCGAGCTCGAAAACTTAACAATCATTGAAAAGACCTAAGGGCATACTTTATTCTATAAAATTATTCGAGCCTGGCTACTGGAAATAACTCGTCTGCCAGTTCGGAACAATCCGTCCCCGAGACAAGCTCTCAAATGAGCTTCGGAATCAAGGACTTTCAATAGAAAAGCCTAAGGGTTTAGTTCAATCACAAAATGAACTAAAAAGAATTCTCAAGTGGAGACAATTAAACATACAAAGACATAGAGACATCAAAGGAACATTTTTATTATGCCAAACGTATATGTACAAAAGGGCCGGCCAGGGCCTTACAAAAACAAAGAAAAAAAGATCAAATCGGGCTGGTTCCCCTCTACACCAGCTCACTCCCGAACGATTTAGTCGGATGAAACTTCCTTAGAGGCCTCACCATCGGATCCACTAACAGAACCTTCATCATCATCGAGCAAAGTTGCGTCCTCATCCTCTGAAGCTTTCACCTTCTCGATCTCGGTAGAGAGGTAAAAACCACGAGCGTGTATCTCTTCTAGAACCTCTCTCCGAGATCGCTGCCTAGCATGAGCAACAACACGTGATAATCTGACCTCGGTAGAGACATAAAGCTCATGCACTCGAAGATTGGCAGCCTCGGCATAGGCTCTGTAGTCCGATTTAGCTTCAGCCTTACAAGGACGGCTTCAACCTCCTCGATCCTACGGGCTCGAGCTAGGCTTTCCTCCTTCCTACTCTGGATTTGGCGCTCAGCTCAAGTTAGCTGGGCTCGAAGAGCGTCATTCTCCGAGGTGAGACACTCCATGTGCTACCTCCATCCTAGAGTTTCAACCACCTTCATCTTAGCCTCTTCTTGAAGCTGCAACACCAATTCGCTCTTCTCCTGAAACCGCGAAACCAAAAGATTCATCACAAAATTTGAATCGATATTTTACTAAGTTTCAAGAAATTATCTTACCTTCTCTATGAGCTCGGTGTGGTCTTGAAGAGCCCTCGTAAGTTCTGCTCGGATGTCCACAATTTCCTCCTCCTTTCGAACATAAAGCAGTTTCAGGTCATCCTTCTCCTTTGTGAGCTTTTTGAGCTCGGCCTCACATCGAGTTAGCTCCGTCCGAGATTTGAAAGATGCCTCTCGATGAAGCACCAAATCTTGCACGTGAAGGATGGAGTTAGTCTTGAAAAAAACACAAACTAGATGTGTGTGCGAGTGAAAGAGGAAAAAAATACTTACCCGTTTCAAAAGGCACTAAGCTTTATTTAAAACAAGAAAAACGTCTAGCTCGGGGTCGTCCTCGAGCCCATCAAAACAATACCAAAATATGTTTCCCCCTTCATGGCCTAGATCCAAATCTGGAGTTTCCATAGCCTGAGCATCTCGGAACTGCCCATCCAAAAATGAAGGGCCGGGCGGTGAATCATCTATATTTAGTGCCCCGAATGAATTTCTCGGGACACTCTCCCCTCTTCCAGAGGCTTTGGAGCTAGACCCTTCAGGAGATTTTGTCGATTTTTCAACGCAACACGGAATTTCCTTACCGATCGATGGCTCGGGGACTTCTCATACATCTTCATCCGAGATCCCCCAACTTGAGAACGAACAAGCTCATTCATTGTCGACTCGGCGACCTCAGAAGCTACAGTGCTCCCCCCCCCCCCCCCCCCCCCCCCCCCCAANTCAGAAGCTACAGGGCTCCCCCCCCCCCTCGCGGGCTATCAAAATGCAGTCGTCATCGTCATCTTGTGCGTGGACAGGCAAGACGATGGTATCAACCATTGATTTTTGGGCCTTCCTTTTCTTGGGCTTCGGGGTATCAGAGCGCGAAACCCTTCACCTTTTCCTCTCCTTAGGTGGTTGTGGAGCTCCCCCTTCACCAGGCGGGGGTGGCCTCATGGCTATGTTTTGTCCAATACCTACACGAAAAGAATGAGTTAAGAACCGATACTCCTACAGAAAGACGTCGGCTCATAGACAGAGGAGCTCACCATGATTCTTAGCTTACTATCGGCCCTTGGCCAAATCTCGCCAACAACGCTCGGTGTATAAGGAAGTGGAGGCTAGTTGGCGGACCCAGTTTTTGAGGTCCGAGACAGCACTAGGGAACCAAGTGGATGCACCGCAAAATGGAATTCAGATCGAAAAAAGAAATTTATCAAACAAGAAATAAAACACTGATGACGAAAATCAGACTTACGTTTCATGTTCCATTCCTCGGGGAATGGAATCTTCTCATCAGGAATCAAATCAGAGGTCCTGACTTGAACAAACCGACCCATCCAGCCCCGGTCCTCGTCTTCATCTATGCTCGAAAATAGTGTTTTAGTAGCCCGGCGCTGAAGCTTTATCAAACCACCTTGATCGAGCGGAGGGCTATACAACCTGATTAAATGGTCGAGGGTGAAAAGCATTACCTCACAGTCGATATGAGCAGGATCACTATACGCCAAAAAGAGGGATGAACCTGCCCCACAGTCACTTGATACTGGCGGCAAAATTCAAGTATAACCGGGTCCACATGCCCCAATGTGAATGGGTAAGTGTAAACACTCAAAAACCCTTTCACATGAGTGGTGATATCGTCATCAGGCGATAGAGCCACCACTTCTTTGCCATCCCAATTGCAGTCCCTTTTCACTCGTTCGAGATCATCCTAAGATATCGAGAAAATATAATGAGGCATGGGCTCACACCGACTGTGAACTAAAGGGGCCCTGTCCACCTTAAATTCGTAGGTCAGTTCGCATGGCCGAGGAACACACTCCTCTACGGGTGGCTCCACCGGCGTCTTGTCGCCGCCCAACTTCGAGGAGGAGGATCCTTCCTTCTGAGACACTACTTTAGAAGTCTTAGCCATGGTTGTAAAAAGGAGAGGCAGAAAGTAAGAATAATACTGGTGAAAGAATGAAAGGGAGCAAGAACAGTTTGAACGACAGAAGATTTGATCAAACAAAAGGAGGAGTTTGAAGCAAAGTAAAGTTTGAAATCAACCACGAAGTTGGTATTTATAGATTCCAAACGATAGTTCAGCGTCATTAGTGGCCGACCAACGACTGACAAGCATTAATGGTTCTTGGGAACCGAGCCGACGGGACATTCTGGTCACATCTACCGCTTATGTCACGAAGATGGATTTGGATTCAAATTGTTTCTTATTCTTCCATTATAAGAAACACGGGGACTATATGTGTACGGTAAAATCGAGAGACTCGATTATACGGGCTCGAGGGCACACCTCGAAAGCGAGCTTGCGTCGAAGTGAGTCCGGGCTCGAGGGATGTATAGACCAATGGATAGGAATCAGACCAGGTCGGCACCACGATAACAGAATCACGAGATATTCGCAACAATCATCAATCCCGGCGAGAATCTCGGAGCCGGTAGAGCTATTAGCGGTTAATAGTACCAATCATGTATTTTACTTCCATAATTAGAATCATTCCTTATTTAGGATTCATCTACTATATAAAGAGGAACCCCATTCATTTGTAATAATCATTATCACAATTATCATCGCCTTCAAGCTCTCACTTACACTGTTGAATACAAACACTCTTTATTTACTGCTAATTCTTCATATTTGAGTTGTTCATATTATCATTATTGCTATTCTTACTTTTCTTGGCAACCGTTCTCGAGTCTAATCCAGATCGAGGTCGACTACTTGCAATTAAACTGGTTTGATCTATATAAATCATTTAATTCATTTATTTACTTAGTCATTTACCAATTAGCATTGAATTAGATCGCATATCCTTATAATCATATTATAAATTTAATTGTTACTCGTATTTCGAGGTAAACATTGATAATAAACAGAAAGTTACCTATGACAGGTAGTCCGTTTTCCTAATTTCTTTTATCGTCACACCCTTCTGGTCAGATGGCCTATTTTTCACAATTGCCTCTTGCTCTGCCTATTTTTAGAATAAAACATGTTCTTGAGAAATAACAAACTTTAAGGTGACTAATTATTTTTCTGAAATGATGAAGTCTTGACTAACTTAGCTCTTGACTAATTACTTACCTCGGGGTGTTTCAGAAAGATAGTAGTCCACATTGTAATGTGACCAGAAGATTCATGACCAGCATTAAGGTACATTGTTAGAACATCAATGATTTCCTCATCATTCAGGTTTTTACCATTCTCATCTTCAACTTCCAACAGAACATTCATCATGTCCTTCTTTTCTGTAGGCTCTTTTTGCTTCCTTCCCTCCTTTCTCTCACCCACAATTGTTTGGAAGGCAGCCATAAGCTTTTTACGTGGCTGAAATATATGCTTTCACTTTTCTAGTAAAACATAATGTTGGATGCTTTCAATGTGAAAAAGAGGACATTTTCGTGTTTTTCCAGAATGATTTAAGTTATGTTCATTAACAGTGTAAAGATTCTTTACGCTAGCAGCTTAGTATAACATGTGATAGTAGGTTAATTACCATTTTTAACAGGTTGCTAATTGATCCTTATTACAAAGATTTACTGTAATTACCTTATAGGTGACTTGATAGTGTAAATATTTTCTACACCGTCGGTGCATAGTATTTAACTTTCTACAAAAGGAAATAAAATGTCAAAGGTATAAACAATATGATAAGAGGTACTATGAACATTACCTTAATTGCTTTATGATAAGCATATCCAAATTATTGTTGGACAAATTTACAATCTGCAGAAATTTAAAGTCCTTCAAGAATCCTGGGAATTCACCTAACAGATTGTTGTGAGAAAGTACTAAAAGTTCCAAGCCTCGCAAATTATTCATGGTTGGAGGAATACGTCCCTGAAAGTTGTTGCTATTCAAGTCTAGTGCTTCAAGTTTAACACAAGTACCTAGAGTAATAGTGTTGAAAATTGAGTTTTGATGATCAACAAACCTGTTTATGCCGAGTCTCAGACCTTGGGTCTTGTGGTTCCTGTACAACTCATAGTCCAAGCGAGAATGGGATTCACTTTCGCGCCCGACAAGGATGTATATATACTATGCTCACCTGGCAGCCACGTGATAATGTCAGGAAATCTTGGCATATCTTTATGACTTGAATTTAAGCCATGATTTAAGGAACTACTTATTGAAGTAAATACTACTTCTTTGGAAGATCGAATGAAAAATCTTTTTACTTCCTTTATTTGCTAAAGTTAGGAGATTTGGTTCAACTTGGTTAACACTCTTCTATTCCTAGGCGTCTACTTATGTCTTCATATGTATGGTACGAGTTTGTTTTTCCACAAGTTGAGCACCCATATATAAATCTAAGAGATCCCTCCTGTGAGCAGCAACTTTTTAAAATCCCAAGAACAAGACAAATTGTAGAACCTAGTGTTAGAGATTGTTTCAAATTAGTTCATTTTTTCTTGATCTTGTAGTAGGTGTTTTGAAATGTAATTTTACTTCTTGTATTGGAAGCTACATGTAAGAAATTTTGAGTGACAAATCTTTGTTGTAGACTATGAAATTAGTTTAGAGTGAGTAGATACGATTAATTTGATTGTAGACTATTAAACGACTAGATTGAGTCCCTTAAGTTATAAAAGAGTTTTGTAACTAAAAACTGCTAGTTATTTTTAGTGAAATTGGTGAGAAAAATCCCAGAGTTGGATCGTAATTTTTAGTCTATTGAGCAAGAATTTTTTAACAAAAATTCATGTCTTCTTTATGGCACGACCCAAAATCCCACCAGTGTCGTTGTAAGGGCTCGTAAAGTTTTGCTAAGAATATGAGATCTTATGGTTCTGAGGTAGGCTCATTTGTCTGGGAGGTTGTAGATAATTTTCGTGGCTGGCAAGCTAGCTCGCCACAAAACGAGCTTTTTGGGTTGTACAATGCATTATGGAGTTGGTGGAAGAAATTTGCAGAACATGGAATTTTTGCGATCATTTATGCGACCACAGATTAGTTTCGCGAGCTGCAAAACCATCACAGGAGTTGAACATGAGAAGCTCAATTTTGAAGGTCATTTCATGGTCACAAAAGTGATCTGCGGACTGTAGAATTGGCCGCAGACATGGCCAGGACATCCTAATTTTGGAGGACGATTTTGCGGACCGCAGACCTATTGTGGAGTGCGTTCTGCGATCACAGACCCGACTCCGAGGGTTAACTATTAGAAATTTGTACCCGACCTTATTTTAATAGAAGACCTTGGGGGTTATTTTTGATGGCTTCAACAATTGTTTTAGAGAGAGGGGAATATTTGTTACACCCCATGTTTTCGTACGTGAGAGTACATCAGAAGTCAATTGATGTAAGCTC
>ML285136.1:0-26914 GCA_005239495.1 Nicotiana undulata
TATATATATTGTTGCGGTGTGCAGCCTGATCCATATAATAGTCGACTGCGCCCACTGGGTGTATACAGACTCCGGAGAGGCTCCTACAGCCCAAGCTTTATATTGTTGCGGCGTGCAGCCCGATCCATATAATATATATTGATGCGGGGTGAAGCCCGATCTATATAATATATATTGATGCGGCGTGCAGCCCGATCCATATAATATATATTGCTGCAGCGTGCAGCCCGATCCATATAATATATATTGTTGCGGCGTGCAGACTGATTCATAACCATCCTTACATACTCGGCTCTCGGCCTCACTCAGTCATCCTCACAAGCCACTCGGGCAACTCATCTCAACTCACGGGACTCAGCTCAAAATACCTCTTAGAGTTTTAAAACAATGTGATAACAGTGAAAATAACAACAAGTAGTAAACATGACTAAGTTCACAAATTTTCTATCAGAATAGTGTCAAAATACCCCTAAGGGTCTAAACGGGTCGGCACAAGGCCCCAAACATGGCATACAGCCCATAAACAAGTATAAGTCTCTAATATACAGGATATCATAAGGTTTCAAATCGAACACGCGGCTTAATAGTCGCTACGAGATGAACCAAGTCACAATCTCTATCGGCGCACGCCCACACGCTCGTCCCCTAGCATGTGCGTCACCTAATTTATCAAAACAATGCGAAAATACCGGGGTTTCATACCCTCAGGTCTAGAATTACAATCGTTACTTACCTCAAACCAGCCCGAAAACTACTATGCGATGCTCTTGCCCCTCGAATCGGCTCCAAAATGCTCCGAGTCTATCAAAATCAGATTAATAACATCAAAATATGCTAGGGAGATGAAAAATCACATAGAAACGAGTTTTAGGTTCAAATATCTTACCTCAACGAAGTCCCCTTGAGTTCCTCCTTCAAAACCCTCTCCCAAAGCTTAATCCCGGATGAAACATTGAAGAAAATGGCTCAAAATCGCGAAGGCAGGTTTATATACCCTTCTGCCCAATGATCCCGCACCTACGGCCACTTACGCGAACCTGCGATCCCAGGTGCAAACCTGCGAACAACCCTCAAAACCCAGCCTCCGCACCTGCGCTCAACTTTCCGCATCCGCGGCTTCGCAGGTGCGGTAAAAACCTCGCACCTGCAGAAATCTTTCAACCCATCAAACTCCGCACCTGCGCATGCTGGCCCGCACCTACGAGTGCCCTTCCGCAGGTGCGCCCACACCAAAAAGTCTGGCACCAGCAGCTCCTTAGCTGCATTTCTCCAACTTTAAAGTCCCCGAGGGCTATCCAAAATCAACCCGAGCCCCTCGGGACCCCAACCAAAAATACAAACGAATCATAAATGGTCCCCCGGACTTAGTCAAACCTTCAGAACATCCAAAATAACATCGAAACTCCAATTCAACCCATGATTCAAGCCTAAAATTCCTAAAACTTTCAAAAATCACCAATGATGCCGAAACCAACCAAAACACATCCGAATGACCTGAAAATTTACACACACATCCAAAATGACACTACGAACCTGCTCCAACTCCCGGAATTCCATCCCGACCCCGATAGCTTAGTTTTCACTGCCGACCGAAAATCGCCAAAAAACTTCATTTCGCCAATTCAAGCCTAATTCTACACCGGACATCAAACCACATTCATAACACACTCTTAAGTCCCAAATCACCTAACGAAGTTATCCAAGCCATATGATTCACATTCTGAAGTCGTTTACCAATAAGTCAACTCCCGGTTGAGTTTTCCAACTATTAAGCCAATTTAAGAGACTAAGTATCTCAACTCTCACCACGACCACGCCGAACCTGAACCGACCTACCCAACACAATAAAAATTGGGTTGAGAAACACATGATAAAGCAGAAACGGAGAAAACGGGATAAATCTCACGGAATGACTGACCGGGTCGTTACAGAAGTAGCCAAAAATATTATGAACTTATTTGAAATTCTAATACAATCAATGAGAGACAAATATATTCGTTAACGCCTTCCTGCACACGTAATCTTGCAATTGGGTTTTCGGCTTACACGCATTATAATGGGATTCTTTTTTTTCACAAATGGATATATGACGTTATGATCTGTGAAGAGTGTATTGTAAAAGAAAAGGAAGGGAGAACGGACCACAGCCAGATCCAAGATTGAAATTTAATAGGTTCAACTTTATACTGCTTTATACTGAACTAATTATACGATTTAAAATATGATTCATCTAATATTTTTTGTTATCCCTGTCGAAAGTTATGCATTCAGACGAATTCGTGGCCGAAAGGCTACATCTGCCTAGGCACTGACCCTATCCAATCACTTTCAAGTCTTTATTAGTTTCTACTTTCTATTAATTTAGCTCCATTTCTAATCTTCCATGTCGACTTGCCCATATCTTCAATAATTTCTTGTGATCTTAATATTTAAAAAAATGGCGCCGCAAATTAAAGCCATACAAAATAAAAGAAACTAAAATTGATACTTCCATTCTTTTAGTTCTAGAGATCCAAGCCTATACTCAGATCAGTCATATCACCTCATCATTTATCTTATCCAAATATTTCTCAATATTGAAGTCATTCAGGAAAAAGAAAACAGTAAATATACACATCAAGAAGTGGATTGATACATCATCTACTAAATTAACATGTTTTATAAACTAGTATTTGGTAATGAACATGTTTATATATAATCAATGATCAAAAGAAAATATTACATATTTATTTAAGCACTAACCTCAGCTGATATTTCAGGGGTAGTGAATATTGCTAAAATCTTTCGATCAACCACTCACATGTGATTAGTAGAACTATGTAGTAAAAATAAACTTTAATAGATGTGAAGGCTCACATGCCGCTAACAAATTTCCACTTCTCAATGCCCAAAGTATCCATACATGCATAAAGGAATATGAGAATTTCAACAGTAAATATAGCATAGCAAAGGTGTGTATGAATAATATTTGAGGAGAGTACATTAGAAAAGCATTGGTTATATATAGTCGATATGGTTAAAATTTTCCGTAACGTGTCATACTTGGTAATCAGAAGACATTAATTCTTTTTCCCAAATTCACCCTTATCCCAGTTTTAGTCGAATACCATTCTTAGTTAATGAGATTGAATAATTTTTGGGCCAAAACTTTAGGACAACTAAAAAAGATCAGAGGAGTACTTTTCTGGAAATTCACCTGGAACACAGCTCAATTGTAACGATCCAACCGGTTGTTTTGAGCTCTAGCACATCGTTCAGCGGTTGGAAGTCATGAACAGCTTCATTTAAGGTATTATGACTTGCGCGTATGGTCGGAATTGAAATTCGGGAAGTTCGAAGTTAAATTGAAAGGAAAATTCTCATTTCGGAAGCCTTAAATTGGGAGAATCGACTAAGACTGGGATTTGGAGTAGAAGACCTCGGAATCAGGATCCGAAGGTTCCAACAAGTTCATACGATGATTTCAGAATTGGGTGTATGTTCGTATCGTGTTTTGGATAACTCGGGAGCATTTCGGCGTATATTGTGGAAATCAGCATTTTTGAAGGAATTTCCTAAACTTGGCTGAAGCGCATTGCAGAGATATTGATGTCCGTTTGGGATTCTGAGTCTAGGAATAGCTTTGTATGGCGATTCTGGAGTAGGGAGCACGAACGGAAGTGAATTCGAATGTCCGGAGGTCAGTTTGAAGTCATTTGGCTAAAGATAGAAATTTGAAGGTTTTTGAAGAATCCGACCGGAAGTGGAAATTTTTATATCGGGGTCGAAATGCGATTCCGAAAGTTGGAGCAGGTCCATAATGTCGAATATGACTTGTGTGCAAAATTTGGGGTCAATCGGATATGATTTGATGGGTTTCGGCGTCGGATGTAGAAGTTTGAAATTCTAAGTTCTTAAAGCTTTGGATTGGAGAGCGATTCGTCGTTTCGATGTCGTTCGATGTGATTTGAGGCCTCGAGCAAGTCCGTGTCATGTTTTGGGATAGGTTGGTGTAATCGGACGGGGTCCCGGGGGCCTCGGGTGGATTCCGGGTGGTTAACGGATCAAATTTGGAGTTGAAGAAGAGCTGAAGTTGTTGTCATCTGGTGTGACCGCACCTGCGAGGCTTTGGCCGCAGGTGCAACTTTGGGAGACGCAGGTTCGAGTTTTGGGCTGGAGCTGAGGAGGCCGCAGGTGCGAGCGTTTGGGCGCACCTGCGGAAGCGTAGGTACGAGCAGGAGACTGCAGGTGCGGAAATGAGGCCTGGGCAGAATGTTTTTAAACGAGAATCATGTCATTTCTCCTCCTATTTTCATTTGGTATGGGCGATTTTGAGGAGCTTCAAGGAGGGAATTTCGTCAAGGATCACAAGGTAAGTTGTTACTACTTACTTCCAAGTTAAATACAAGGTTATTACATGGATTTGAACATGAAAATTGTGGGAAAATTGGAAAATTTGAAGAAAACCTAGAAATTTGGTAATTTGGATTTTAGCCACGAATTGAGCATGAATATTTGAGTAAATTGTATATTTGAACTAGTAAAGCTACAGGTAGAGTTTATCTTCGAGAAATTTCGAAATCACGGCACGTGGGTCCGAGGGCATTTTGGTCAATTCATTGAGCGGAGTTAGGAAATTATATAATTTGAATTTGTTGCGAGTATTAGAGTGAATTTTCATTGCCTTGCCCGTTATTTGGTGGTTTTGGGGAGTTGTGCATCAATTGGAGTCGTCGGAAGGGCTTGGAAGCCGGCTATGGAATTTCGAAGCGAGGTAAGTCTCCTTTCTAACTTTGTGAGGGGGAATTGTCCCCATAGGTGAACTAAATGAATATATGTTATTATTTACGGGGGCTACATACGCACGAGGTGACGGGAGTCCGTGCGTAGCTACTGTTATGCCATTTTGGGTAGTCTAGGACCCACGAGCATGCCTTACTTGTGTCCTTGTGAATTTATCAATGATATTAGCTGGTGAGATGATCGAGTTAGTAATTGAATACTAAAAAGGTTAGAGCCTATTTTCCTTAATCAATTGAGAAGAGAATGGATCCTTGCTTGCATAATTGTGTCCCGGATGAATCAGTGATATTTAAACCCTTTTCGAACTTGGCAATTAAATTTTCAGAAATGATTTAAATACTATCTTCATGTTCACCTAAAGAGAATCTTATTATTTTCTTGAGAAGCTGTTTTCTTGATAAAAATGTGGATTTATTATGTGAATATGTGTATCTATGAGCACCTGAGTCGCAGGTATGATTCGCGAGCAGGCTAGCCTTATTATTATTATGTTTACTGCATCGCATGATCGATTCGCAAGCGGGGGAAATAGATGCATCTATGGTTCGAGCCGTTCGACCATCGGCAGTGTATATTTTATTATTGTTGGTCCGCGCCGTTCGACCCTCGGCATTTTGATTGCGCATGTTAAATGATGTGTATTTTCTGTGATTTATACATGATAAATACTGTGTATTTTCTGTGATTTATACATGATAAACACTGTGTATTTCCTGTGATTTATATTTTATACATGTTTATCTGCTTAAGGAAAAGTTGAAATGCCAGTTTAAACGAAGAAGAAATGATGTGTAAAAGGTGAAATAAGTTTGATGTTTCTTATCCCTGGTTATTAATTGATTTTATATGATACTCATGCTTAGCACCTCACCTAATTATATTTATCCGACTTATAGCAAGTGTTTAGTTTGACCTCTCGTCACTACCTCTCTGAGGTTAGGCGGGATACTTACTGAGTACACGTTATTTTCGTACTCATGCTACACTTGCTGTGCATTTTGTTGCACATGTACCTTCATAGCACAGTGGTTGACTTGGAGACTTAGACGGGTTGCATCATCTGGAGGCGTTCTGCAGCTGACAGAGTCTCCCTTCTATGTATTTGAACTTTATTTTAAAGTCTTTTGTCCAATTTGTACCTCGGAAAAGCGTTGTATAATCATATAAATTCTTAGAAGTTGCTCATGTACTTGTGTCACCGGGTTCTGGGATGTATTTGGGCTGTATTTTCATTAAATTGGAAAAATAGACTGTTGCTTTTACTTAAATGGATTTCTACCTAGTTACTATGTATTAAAGTGAAAAGTAACGATTTCGTAAGTGTTAAAAACATGAATAATTTCAACAAATGAATTATTGGCTTTCCTGACAGTGGTGTCCGACGCCATCACGACCTTAATAGATTTCGGGTCGTGACATCAATGCAGTTAACAATTTTCACGACAATCAAGTATAAAACTGTGTGATTTTTAAAAATCTCAAAGATTCTTGCCAGCAAATAGACTTTTTGTTAATCGGATTGTAAAACTAAATGATAAACCAAAGAAATTGCAAGAGAAGAGAAAAAGAAGTCTTTTGAAAGAGAATGCATAAAAATTAGAACTTTAGATTGTAAAACTGTAACGACCCGACCGGTTGTTTCGTGTATTAGGATCCCGTTCCCTTAAATGAAACCTTCCATAGCGGCTTTTCGTGCTTTATGACTTGCGGGAACAGGTGGTTCAGGATTCGGGAATGGTTTGAGTGCTTTAGGAACACTTGGTTCCTTAAGGTTGGCCTATTTGGCCAAGTTTGACTTCGGTCAACATTTTGAGCAAACGACCTCGAAATCGAGTTCTGACAGCTCCAGTAGCTTCGTATGATGATTTCAGACTTAGGCGTATGTTTGGAACGGGTTTTCGATGACCCGGGAGCATTTCGGCACCCGAAATGGAAATCAGGATTTCTTTAAGTTTGAAATTTGGATTGGAACGTGATTTTATGCTATCGAGGTCCGAACGGAATTTCGGAAATAGCTCTGATATGTCATTTATGACTTGTCTACAAAATTTGAAGTCATTCCGAGTTGTATAGGTCGGGTCGGCGCGTCGTTATAGAATTCAAGAAAAGCTAAGTTCTTAAGTTATAAATTCAGGGGGTTTGGAGGGTGATTTTGAGTTTTAGCGTTGTTGTGAGTGTTCTGTGGGCTCGAGAAAGTCTGTATAATGATTTGGGACTTGTTGGTATAATTGGACGGGGGCTCGGGTGGGCCCAGGTGCCTTCCGGACCCCACACGAAGCCAAATAACCAACTAAAAACACTGTTGGTGCAGCTGTAGCTAGTGTGACTACAGGTGCGGTTGCCCAGCCGCGGGTGCGGGACCGCTCCTGCGGTCCCAGCCTCACAAGTGCGGACCAGTTTCCGCAGGAGCGAGACCGCAGGTGCGGCCCCAAACTCCGCAGTTGCAAACCCCAACTCCCCCAGCCATTTTCCGCAGATGCGGCCATTTCCTCGCAGGTGCGGTCCCAGGGTCGCAGGTGCGGAAACCCTTGTAGGCAGCCTGTATTTAAATGTCAAAACTCGGGTTTACTTTATTTACACTCATTCCAACCTCCATTGAAGGGTTCTAAGAGATTGAAAAAAACCATTCCTTGACCCACTTCCAGTAGAGGTTAGTAATTTCACTCTATTTTACTAGTTTAATTCATGAATTGTTAAGGGAATTAACTACTAAATCTTAGAAAAATCTAGGTTTTGAGTAGTAAATGGGATTTTTGAGAATTTGGTGAATTATCCAGATTTTTGTTGTGAATTCAAGTAAAAGTTGCATAATTACGATCCTTAGGCTACGGGTGAGTGATCCCTTCGAGAATTTTCAGAATTCGAGCGCGTGGGCTCGGGGTTGAAATTCCAAAATCCTTCAAGAATGGTGAATTTGGGTTAATATCTTAATCCTTCTTCCTTGATCATGAATTTATGTAATTCTTCTATATTTGGCTAGTTGCGAGCCGTCGAGGGTAGATTTCGGAGATTCGGGCACGTCCTTGATCCGAGGGGTGATTTCGTCGCGAGGTGAGTCTCCTTTCCAACCTTGTAAGGGGTAAATGTCCCCATAGGTTCCTTACTTGTTATGTATACATGTTGTGGGGGCCGCGTACGTACCAAGTGACAAGAGTCCGTACGTGGCGACTATATTGCTATGTCGGGTAGCTTTAGGACTCACGAGCATGCCTCTATGTGCCTTATTTGTACCTTGTATGTATTGTAAGTTGTGATTGTTGTTGAGATGACATGGAAAGGTGAAATATTATGATTTCAATCCCAGTGGGCTACAATGGTATTGGCACAGTCCTGTTGAGTTCATTGCTGAGTCGGTACACATATATACATATATATGTATATGCACTTGGTATCGAGTCAGCACACGAGTCGCAGACTGGAAGCGCGATCGTGTGTCAGCTTATATATTATTATTATCGAGTCAGCACACGAGTCGCAGGCATGATGCGCAATCGTGGGTCAGCTTATCATTATCGCGTCAGCACACGAGTCGCAGACTGGAGGCGCGATCGTGGGTCAGCTGATATATTATTATTATCGAGTCAGCACACGAGTCGCAGACATGATGCGCGATCATGGGTCAGCTTATCATTATCGAGTCAGCACACGAGTCGCAGACTGGATGCGCGATCGTGCAGCTTATCATTATCGAGTCAACACACGAGTCACAGGTATGATGCGTGATCGTGGGTCAGCTTATTACAATTGAGTCAGCACGCGAGTCGTAGGTATGATTCGCAATCGTGGGTTAGATTATAACCTCAGTTCTTATGACTCCGGTCGGTTGTCTTGTTCTGGTATTGTATTATCTCTTGAGTCTGAGTCACCTATAGTGGGATTGACAGGTATTGTGTAAACGGAGGATTTGGCACTTGCAGTTCATTTTTAGTTGTTACTTGGATTACATTATTTGCTTATGTACTTGTTGATTTCTGCTTCACATGCCTACTTCTTTAGCCATATCTCTTTTTATACTATATTGCTGGACCTTAGTGAGTATCTAGTCGACCTCTCGTCACTACTCCTTCGAGTTTAGACAGGATACTCACTGGGTACATATTTATTTATGTACTCATGTTGCACTTCTTCTTCTTCTGTACTTGATTGTACATGTCCGGAGGCTGGTACATCTGATTATCAGGTCGGTGCTAGATACTGATTTGTGTGATTAGACTTCACGGTGAGCTGCTCTTCCTGGCGACCTCCTAGCAGCACCTTGAAGTTCCTTTTGTTATTTTCCCCATCTACTTCATCCAGACTGTGGATTTGTATCTATATGTATCTTGTATATTGCGATAGTTGGTTGTGACACTCGTGACACTACTTCCTGGCACACACGTAGCGTATATTTTGGGTTTTTGGGTTGTATATATTATATAGACATGCTTATCGTTGGGTTCACGTATTTATGGTTTTACTTCATATCGCAGGCTATTATCATATTCATATCTGATTAAAAATTGGTAAATGTTGGAATGTTAGGCAACTAGGGAAGGTAACTCATAGTGTCATTCATGTTGGCTGGCCTAACCCCGCTGATGGGCGCCATCGCGACCTAAATTAGGATTTGGGTCGTGACAACGTGGTATCAGAGTTTTAGGTTCACGTAGTCTCACGAGTCAAGGGCAGACCCAGTAAAGTCTTGCGGATCGGTACGGAGACGTCTGTACATATCTTCAGGAGGCTATAGGGTGTTAAGAAACTCCTCTTTGTTCATATCCTATCGTGCAACCGATGATGTACTCAAATTTGATATTCTACTCTCTCACAGATGGTGAGGACGCGTGCTTCTCATGTTCCTGATCCGGGAGAGGCTGCTACCCCCGCCGCTCGAGGCTGTGGTAGGGGCAGGGGTAGGGCACCTGCTCAAGGCAGGGGACGAGGGAGTCCCAGATTTGTACCAGTTTCACCACTTGAGGATCCTATTATCGAGGAGCGGGATGAGTTGCCTCCCGTTGCTCCTACTCCATCGGACTTTATGACGGCGCCAAGCTTCCAGGAGGTCATGGGCTGCATGTTGAGATTCATGGACACCACGTCCCAGGAAGGCGTACTTCCAGCAGATCCTGCCACTTCCCAGGCAGGAGGGAGAGTACAAACCCCTACTGCTCAGGCCACAAGACAGGCAGCAGCACATCATACTCCGGCTACACCGCCCATGGGTGGAGTTCAGCCTATAGTAGCACAGCCAGATCCCAGGCCAGTTGCAAAGGGCGACCAACAGAAGATGCTAGATAGATGGACCCGGCTTCACCCTCCAATCTTCGGGGGTGAGCGGGGCGAGGATGCCCAGGATTTCATTGAAAGGTGCAGGGAAAGACTGCACAACATGAGGATATTGGAGTCGCATGGGGTAGACTTCACTACATTTCAGCTTGAGGGTCGAGCTCGCCACTGGTGGCAGTCATATGTTCTTAGCAGGCCAGCGGATTCTTCTCCTATCACGTGGAGTCAGTTTACTCAGCTATTTCTGGATAGATACATTCCGCCATCTGAGACGGAGGAGCTTCGGGGTTAGTTTGAGCGGTTAGAGCAGGGGCAGATGTCCGTGACGGATTATGAGGCGAGGTTTTCAGAGTTATCCCGCCATGCTCTCATGATATTGCCCATTGATGCCGAGAGGGTGCGGCGGTTCGTGGAAGGCTTACATCCAGGTATCAGGACCTCTATGGCCAGAGAGGTAGAGATGGGTACCCCGTACCAGCTTGTAATCAAGATAGCTCGACGGATTGAGGGTTGCCGACTGAGGAGCAGGGAGCAGGATCTGCAAGGTCAGTAGGACAAGAGGTCCAGATTCTCATGTGACTTCAGGGGCGCTCCAGCTAGGGGCAGGGGTCAGTTCGGAGGCGGTCAGTTCAGTAGACCTTCATATACAGCACCTCCACTACCTCCTAGGGGTGTTCCAGTGAAGTCTCAGTTCAGCACCATGCCAGAGCGCTCCTACCATCCTCCAGCCATCCACAGTTCATCCAGTGGTTACTCCAGCCGTTAGAGATCCTCCAGTTCATATTTCAGTGTTGTGTCAGATGATTCTCATCGCACTCCGGCCGTTCGGGACTCTTACTCTACAGGACAGTAGGATATGTCACATTTGAGATGTTACGAGTGTGGGGACTTAGGCCACGTGAGGAGGGATTGCCCCCACTATCGGGGCAAGGCCATGCAGCAGAGTCACCAGCCTAGGATTTCAGCACCAGCAGTTCGACCACCTAGGGGTGGGGGGTCAGGTTGGCAGGGGCCATCCTAGAGGGGGAGGCCAGCCAGGGGGGGTCAGTCAGCTCCAGCTCGTTCTAGGGGAGCTCAGTCTTCAGGTGCTACAGCCAGATTCTATGCTATTCCGGCCAGATCAGACGCAGTGGCCTCAGACGCCGTGATTACAGGTATTATTTCTGTCTGTGGTAGGGAGGCTTCAGTGTTATTGTATCTAGGGTCTACATACTCATATGTTTCCGCATTATTTTCTCATTTTATGGATGTTCCTCGTGAGTCCTTGGGTTCTCCTTTGTATGTGTCCACTCTTGTGGGCGATATTTTGGTAGTAGACCGGGTCTACCGATCTTGTGTGATTACCTTCTGTGGGCTTGAGACCAGAGCCGACCTGTTATTTCTTGATATGGTTGATTTCGAGGTTATTTTGGGCATGGATTGGCTATCTCCTTATCATGTTGTGTTGGATTTCCATGCCAAGACAGTTACATTAGCCATGCCTGAGTCGCCGAGGTTAGAGTGGAGGGGTTCTTCAGTTAGTGCATTCAGTCGGGTCATTTCCTATATGAAGGCTCGGCACATGGTCGAGAAGGGTTGCTTAGCTTACCTTGCTTTTGTGCGGGACACCACCGCCGAGTCTCCTATCATTGATTCAGTGCCTATTGTTCGAGAGTTTCCAGATGTGTTCCCTTCAGATCTTCCAGGCATGCCTCCAGATCGAGATATAGACTTCTGTATTGATTTGGCTCCAGATATTCAACATATTTCCATTCCCCCTTATTGTATGGATCCTAAGGAGCTAAAGGAGTTGAAGGAGCAGCTTGAGGAGTTGTTAGCCAAGGGTTTCATCAGGCCGAGTGTGTCACCGTGGGGTGCTTCGGTCTTATTTGTGAATAAAAAGGATGGGTCTATGCGGATGTGCATTGACTATCGTCAGTTGAATAAGGTGACCATCAAGAACAAGTATCCTCTGCCGTGCATTGATGATTTGTTTGACCAGTTGCAGGGTGCTCGGGTGTTTTCTAAGATTGATCTGAGATCGGGCTATCACCAGTTGAAGATTCAGGCTTTTGATGTTCCGAAGACTGCATTTCGCACCAGATATGGCCATTATGAGTTTCTAGTGATGTCATTCGGCTTGACTAATGCCCCAGCAACATTTATGGACTTGATGAATAGGGTGTTCAGGTCGTTTATCGACTCCTTCATCATTGTTTTCATTGATGATATATCGATCTACTCACGGAGCCTTGGTGAGCACGAGCAGCATTTGAGAGTTGTGCTTCAGGCCTTGCGAGAGCAGAAGCTATATGCTAAGTTCTCCAAGTGCGAGTTTTGGTTGGAGTCGGTGGCATTTCTAGGGCATGTGGTATCTGGAGAGAGTATCAAGGTTGATCCGCAGAAGATTGAGGCAATTCAGAGTTGGTCGTGTCCTACCTCAGCTTTAGAGATCAGGAGTTTTCTGGGTTTAGCAGGCTATTATCGTCGATTCGTGGAGGGGTTTCTTCTATTGCAGCTCCATTGACTAGATTGACTCAGAAGAATGCCCCGTTTCGATGGTCCGACGAGTGTGAGGCGAGCTTTCAGAAGCTCAAGTCAGCATTGACATCAGCACCAGTTCTATCATTGCCTTCTGAGTCTGGGATGTATACGGTGTATTGTGACGCTTCACGCGTCGGGTTAGGATGTGTGTTGATGCAGGATGGCATAGTTATTGCTTATGCTTTCCGCCAGTTGAAGGTTCATGAAATGAATTATCCGGTGCACGACTTGGAGTTGGCGGCGATTGTTCATGCTTTGAAGATTTGGCGGCACTATTTGTATGGCGTGTCTTGTGAGGTGTATATTGACCACCGCAGCTTGCAGCACTTTTTTAAGCAGAGGGACCTTAATTTGAGGTAGTGGAGATGGCGTAAGTTGTTAAAAGACTATTATATCACTATTCTGTATCACCTGGGCAAGGCGAATGTAGTAGTAGATGCTTTGAGCAGGAGGGCAGCGAGTATGGGTAGCTTGGCCTACATTGCAGCTGAGGAGAGACCTTTAGCCTTAGACATTCATACCTTGGCCAATCGCCTTGTGAGATTGGACCTTTCAGAGCCTCGTCGAGTTTTGGCTCATGTAGTTGCTCAGTCTTCATTGTTGGGGGAGATTAAGGCTCGACAGTTTGACGATCCATGTCTTGCAGAGCTTTGGGATACGGTGGTCCAGGGTAGGGCCAAGGAGGTTACCTTGGGCGAGGATGGGGTTATGAGACTCTAAGGCCGATTGTGTATTCCTGATATTGATGGCCTGAGGGAGAAGATTCTAGCAGAAGCGCATAGTTCTCGGTATTCTGTTCATCCAGGAGCGACGAAGATGTATCGTGATTTGAGGCAGCATTACTGGTGGAGACGGATGAAGAAGGATATTGTGCAGTATGTGGCTCGCTGCCTTAATTGTCAGTAGGTCAAGTACGAGCATCAGAGGCCAGGAGGCCTATTTCAGCAGATGCCCATTCCTGAGTGGAAGTGGGAGCGCATCACCATGGACTTCGTGGTTGGGTTGCCTCGAACTTTGCGGAAGGTTGATGCGGTTTGGGTCATTGTGGATAGATTGACCAAATCGGCGCATTTCATTCATGTGGCTACTACCTACACTTCAGAGAGGCTGGCTCAGATTTACATGAGAGAGATTGTCGGACTACATGGTGTGACGGTGTCTATTATATCAGATCGAGGTCCTCAGTTCACTTTGCACTTCTGGAGAGCTTTGCACAGTGAGATGATACTCAGATAGACCTCAGTTCAGCATTTCACCCTCAGACTGATGGCCAGTTAGAGCGTACAGTTCAGATTTTGGAGAATATGCTCAGGGCTTGTGTGATTGATTTTGGCGGTCAGTGGGACCAATTCTTGCCTTTGGAGGAGTTTGCATACAATAACAAATATCAGTACAGCATCGAGATGGCTCCATTTGAGGCTTTATATGGTCGGCGATGTCGTTCTCCTATCGGGTGGTTTGAGCCTGGCGAGGCCAAGTTATATGGAACAGATCTGGTGAGAGATGCTTTGGATAGGGTGAAGATTATTCAGGAGAGACTCCGCACAGCTCAGTCCAGACAGAAGAGTTACGTAGATCAGCGGGCGCGTGATGTATCATTTATGGAGGGAGATAAGGTTATGCTGAAGGTTTCGCCGATGAAGGGTATCATGAGATTCGGGAGGAAGGGCAAGATGAGACCCAGGTTTATAGGCCCATTCGAGGTGTTGAGGCGAGTCGGAGAGGTCGCTTATGAGCTTGCTTTACCTCCATCCTTATCAGGAGTTCATCCGATTTTCCACGTATCCATGCTTCGGAGGTATCACGCCAACTTCTCTCACGTGGTTGATTACATCACGATTCAGTTAGATGAGAAGTTAGGCTACGAGGAGGAACCAGTTGCTATTGTTGACATGCAGGACCACCAATTGAGGTCCAAGATAGTTTCTGCAGTTAAGTTCCAGTGGAGGGGCCAACCAGTTGAGGAGGCGACTTGGGAGTCCGAGGAGGACATGCTGAGCAGATATCCACAGCTATTCAGCACTTCAGGTACAATTCTAGACCCGTTCGAGGATGAACGTTTGTTTAAGAGGGGGAGAATGTAACGACCCAACCGGTCGTTTCGCGTATTAGGATCCCATTCCCTTAAATGAAACCTTCCATAGCGGCTTTTCGTGCTTTATGACTTGCGGGGACGGGTGGTTCAGGATTCAGGAATGGTTTGATTCCTTAAGGTTGGCCTATTTGGCCAAGTTTGACTTCGGTCAACATTTTGAGCAAACGACCTCGGAATCGAGTTCTGACAGCTCCAATAGATTCGTATGATGATTTCGGACTTGGGCGTATGTTCGGACAAGTTTTCGATGACCCGGGAGCATTTCGGCGCCCGAAATGGAAATCAGGATTTTCTTAAGTTTGAAATTTGGATTGGAACGTGATTTTATGCTATCGAGGTCCGAATAGAATTCCGGGATTGGGAATAGCTCCGATATGTCATTTATGACTTGTCTGCAAAATTTGAAGTCATTCTGAGTTGTATAGGTCGGTTCGGCGCGTCGTTATAGAATTCAAGAAAAGCTAAGTTCTTAAGTTAAAAATTCAGGGAGTTTGGAGGGTGATTTTGAGTTTTAGCATTGTTGTGAGTGTTCTGTGGGCTCGAGCAAGCCCGTATAATGATTTGGGACTTGTTGGTATATTTGAACGGGGGCTCGGGTGGGACCAGGTGCGTCCCGGACCCTACATGAGGCCAAAAAACCAGCTAAAAACACTGCTGGTGTAGTTGTAGCTGGTGTGATCGCAGGTGCGGTTGCCCAGCCGCAGGTGCGGGACCGCTCTTGCGGTCCCAGCCTCGCAGGTGAGGACCAGTTTTCACAGTAGCGGGACCGCAGGTGCAGCCCCCAACTCCGCAGGTGTGAACCCAGCTCCCCCGGCCATTTTCCGCAGGTGCGGCCATTTCCTCGCAGGTGCGGGACTGCATGTGCGGTCCCAGGGTCGCAGGTGCAGAAACCCCTATAGGCAGCCTGTATTTAAATGTCAAAACTCGGGTTTTCTTCATTTACACTCATTCCAACCTCCATTGAAGGGTTCTAAGAGCTTGAGAAAACCATTCCTCGACCCACTTCCAGTAGAGGTAAGTAATTTCACTCTATTTTACTAGTTTAATTCATGAATTGTCAAGGGAATTAACCACTAAATCTTAGAAAAATCTAGGTTTTGAGTAGTAAATGGGATTTTTGAGAATTTGGTGAATTATCCAGATTTGTTTTGTGAATTCAAGTAAAAGTTGCAAAATTACGATCCTTAGCCTACGGGTGAGTGATCCCTTCGAGAATTTTCGGAATCCGAGCGCGTGGGCCCGGGGTTGAAATTCCAAAATCCTTCAAGAATGGTGAATTTGGGTTAATAGCTTAATCCTTCTTCCTTGATCATGAATTTATGTAATTCTTCTATATTTGGCTAGTTGCGAGCCGTCGAGGGTAGATTTCGGAGATTTGGGACATCCTTGATCCGAGGGGTGATTTCGTCGCGAGGTGAGTCTCCTTTCAAACCTTGTAAGGGGGAAATGTCCCCATAGGTTCCTTACTTGTTATGTATACATGTTGTGGGGGCCGCGTACGTACCAAGTGACGAGAGTCCGTACGTGGCGACTATATTGCTATGTCGGGTAGCTTTAGGACTCACAAGCATGCCTCTATGTGCCTTATTTGTACCTTGTATGTATTGTAAGTTGTGATTGTCGTTGAGATGACATGGAAAGGTGAAATATTATGATTTCAATCCCAATTGGCTACAGTGGTATTGGCGCAGTCCTGTTGAGTTCACTGTTGAGTTGGTACACATATATGCCTATATATGTATATACACTATGTATCGAGTCAGCACACGAGTCGCAGGCTGGAGGCGCGATCGTGGGTGAACTTATATATTATTATTATCGAGTCAACACACGAGTCGCAAGCATGATGCGCGATCGTGGGTCAGCTTATCATTATCGAGTCAGCACACGAGTCGCAGACTGGAGGCGCGATCGTGGGTCAGCTTATATATTATTATTATCGATTCAGCACACGAGTCGCAGGCATGATGCGCGATCGTGGGTCAGCTTATGATGCGCGATCATGGGTCAGCTTATCATTATCGAGTCAGCACACGAGTCGCAGGTATGATGCGCGATCGTGGGTCGGCTTATTACTATTGAGTCAGCACGTGAGTCGCAGGTATGATTCGCGATTGTGGGTTTGCTTATGACCTCAGTCCTTATGACCACCCTTATGACTTCGGTCGGTTGTCTTGTTATGGTATTATATTATCACTTGAGTCTGAGTCACCTATAGTGGGATTGACAGGTATTGTGTAAACGGAGGATTTGGCACTTGTAGTTCATTTTCAGTTGTTACTTGGATTACATTATTTGCTTATGTACTTGTTGATTTCTGCTTCACATGCCTACTTCTTTAGCCATATCTCTTTTTATACTATATTTCTGGACCTTAGTGAGTATCTAGTCAACCTCTCGTCACTACTCCTTCGAGTTTAGACGGGATACTCACTGGGTACATATTTATTTATGTATCCATGCTGCACTTCTTCTTCTTCTGTACTTGATTGTACAGGTCCGGAGGCTGGTACATCTGATTATCAGGCCGGTGCTAGATACTGATTTGTGTGATTAGACTTCACGGTGAGCTGCTCTTCCTGGCGACCTCCTAGCAGCACCCTGAAGTTCCTTTTGTTATTTTCCCCGTCTACTTCATCCAGACTGTGGATTTGTATCTATATGTATCTTGTATATTGCGATAGTTGGTTGTGACACTCGTGACACTAGTTCGTGGCACACACGTAGCGTATATTTTGGGTTTTTGGACTGTATATATTATATAGACATGCTTATCGTTGGGTTCACGTTTTTATGGTTTTACTTCATATCGCATGCTATTATCATATTCATATCTGATTAAAAATTGGTAAATGTTGGAATGTTAGGCAACTGGGGAAGGTAACTCATAGTGTCATTCATGTTGGCTGGCCTAACCCCGTTGTTGGGCGCCATCGCGACCTAAATTAGGATTTGGGTCGTGACAAAAACTGAGAAAAATTTGGACATCAAGCGTAAAGGAGAAAAAGTGAACTTACTTTCTTTCATCAACAGAGTTGTCTTTGTATTGCTGCAACCTCTTCTCCTTAAACTTCTTTTAGGATCTTCAATTAACCTCTCAAGAAAGGCCTCAAAATGGGAATAAAATCATCATACGATATGTCAGAAATTAATATGATGCAGCGAGAAACACGAAGATATAGAGGCACAATCGACAGTCTAACTAAGCGGAAGAAAGCAAAAAGACTAAGTAAAAAGAAGAATTTGAAAATTGGGGACTAAAAAAGTACATGGCAGCTCTTACTCAAAATGCAATCAATGGATGAAACTTGAGACAAAAGACAAGAGCATGCATAAGAAATCTTACAGAAAATCTGATTGAAGAATTTTCTCAAACACTTATAGAACAAAATTTATTACATGTTACACTTTCTTTGCAGGAATCCCATTGTTACTTGTATGGGTCAAAATATGATCAGAAGAAGCTTATCTAAGAAGAGACGACCAGGAGTCAAACGAGTCGAAGTTGCACGTATGAAACAACACATCAGTGAGTGGCTTGGCAATGGTCGAGGTCAGACATTCAGGAGACCCGCACGGCGAATCAAACACCTCAATGTCTTAGAGGGTTATTCTAAAGGACGATCAAAGGACTTAGGCACTCTAGTTAAAGACCTCTAGATAGATGCAAGAGTTTTGTATAAATACTAGGGGAGAGATTGAGAGATGGAATAGGGGGGACTAATTCTAGCACACATTCATATTACTCATAAAGAAAAAGCTTAGGACCAAAGATTCTACGGGGAGAGAGACAAAACCCAAAATCTTGGTGTTCATATGTAAATTTACTTTATTGAGTAAATGAGGATCTATCTTGCCCATGGATTGATGAACTTTTCCTTATTTTTCTATGCATTACTATTTGATATTATCTAAACTATTATCTCTTCTCGTATCATGGAACCCAATCGGGGTTCAATCAATTTTTAGGGTCAATTGTGTTAACCTATTCTCATTTATTATCTTTGATCTAGAATTAATTGTATTTGGCTAGGATTTACCTTCCATCTCGTTACTTGTTCTCATTTACTAAAAAGATTTAAATTTTTTTGGTCAAACACTACTCAGGGGAAAACACAAATACATAACAGCATAGGTAAAACAAATAAAATGGGGGAGAATGTAAAAACTCTATAGACGACTGATCCCGCCCAACTCTAGTCCTGAAAAGGATAAGCGATCGCTGCAAATATAATCATGTCTAAGAGTCTGGAGTCGAATTCCACAGAGAAATAAGGTTTCGCCATAATTGTTCAATATCACTAAGAAGACTAGCTCGAATAAATTTCTAAGTTATAAAGATTAATATTCTTATATCTAACTAATTAACTAAGAAACTAAAGCAGTAAATTAACAACTAAAGATACTAAGGGCTGGGGATTAAATTTAGGAGGTCTAGAGTTATGATTTCCCCAAATGTTGGAATCCTTCCCGCTATGTTCCCTACAATTTCGCCTATGTATTATCTATTGATCGTGAGCACTTTAGGTGCCGTAATTCCCTCTCTAGCAACTACAACAATTTACTAGACATACGCTAGTTGGCTTTATCTAACCACTCATTATGACCACGTCAAGGCTTTGTTATTTCTAAACCTACCTTTAAACCTGTTGTATTGATTTCGCACATACGTTAGGAGTGACGTTGTTCAACAACCACCTAAATATGTATCATTTCTCAAGCAACACATAATAAATAGGCACAATCAATCGATTGTCATTCAATCAACTGCAATAAGCAAGTAGTTAAACAAATAGACAAATCCAAAGGTTAAATTATATTAAAACATAACAAAAATCCATCCTCCAAGAGGTTCCATCAAAACCTCAGATAACAAATTAGCTATTCATAATAGTATGCATGAGTATAATACTAGAATTCATAACCAATAATGGAAATAGGAAGAAGAACGTGAAAAACTCGTAGAAGAATTCTCCGCCTTGCTCCTAGTGTGCTCTTGCTTCCTTAGGTCCAAAGTGTTTCAAAAGTATGTCAAAAGTCCCAAAATACTATTTTTCCATGTATATATATCAAGTAGGGTCGGTTTCAAATAATTATACCTTCTCCTACACAAACAAGTACACTTTTCCTAGATTGGACGTGCGCGACCGCGCATTGGCCGTGCACATTTCATTTACTTTCTGCCACATTTGCGCGGTCGTGCACTTACCGGGCACTTACCGCACACTTTTCACCATGTTCTATTTGGGATTTGGAAGAACGTAAAACATGAAAGTTGTAGCCCTTTGCATTAGCTTTCCAACCATATATTGTTGAGTCCAAATGGAGTTCTGAGTGAAAAGTTATGTTCATTCTACTAGATAATGCGCAATATGCCTACTCGATTCTTCGTTCGTTCTTAACTATCATCCGTTGATCCCCGAACACGATCCTGGCTTAATTCTTTGGGATTTACTCAGACTTCAAAGCTCCAAATCACTTGAATTCATTCCATAACATCTATATAGCTCGAAATCACTCCTACAAGGCATAAAACACACAATTAGTGCAAAACAATAGCGATTAAAGTTCAAACTCAATTAAAGTGCAGTAAATTAGAGTGTAAAAAGCGACTAAAATACGTAATTATAGCCTATCATCAACGACTTTCAAAGAAAATAAAGTAGATAATAAATGGCAGCAGAGGTAAAGCAAAAGGGCACCATTTGTGAGTAGTAACTGTAAGCATAGAGAAATACAAGAAAATAATTTGAGTTAATTTTCAGGAAAATCAGATAAGAACATAAATGTAATTTCTGTTGATATTTCTCTCAATACCTTGGGTGACATTTGCAGTGGATTTCATAACTTGGAATGTGTTTATTTGGTAGTTGATGCTACTGTCATGTCTGAATCAGGCAGCAAACAGAAACTTATAGCTCTGGCTTCAATCAGTTTTGTTGTTGCCATAAGCCTTTATAACTTGAGGATTTTTTCTGGAGAACTTAAATGACTACGCTTTTAGGTCCTCTCGCTTACAACTTTTGAAGACCTAGTAGAAAATAACAATGGATGGCGGGGAGGAGTGAGAGCAGAGCTATGAGAGAAGAGGTGTTCAAAGATGGAGTTTTTCAGAACACGTTGAGCCTAGGAGGAAGAGAAATCAGACGGTGACTTAATAGTTGTCAAAGTTGGCTCCACGTGTTGGGTTGTAGTACCAAATTACAATTTTATCCTTGGGCCAGGCAGACATGTTGATCATGAACTGCATGATTATCCTCATTTATAGTAGGAAAATTATCAGTTGTGTCCATTTAAAAGTAGCTCATACAAAAATTAGCCAATTCATAAAATATTACCAATATTAGTAAAATATTACTAATATTAGCCAATTAGCTATTTGTAGCAAAAAAAAATATCAATTTTTTGCTTTATTTTGAGTGGGTATTATTAGAACAGATTGGGTACATCTTAACGAGCTTGAATCTCAGTTTTGGGATGATTTGGTGAAACTTTAAGGTGGTTTGAATTGAAAATTCGAAGTAAAAAAAATGATATGTGTATCACACTGTGTATCTTTCATGTATCAAATATGTATCATATTTGTATCAATTGTGTATCACATATATATCCATGTATACATGTGTGTGAGATACATCTGTGATACATGTTTGATACATGTGTCACATAAGAATTTTTTGAACTCGATTTAATTACGAATTTTGATACAAAACCCGTCCAAATCACCTCCAATCTTCCTCAAATTTTATATATTGATTTATCTATATGTTTTCTATGAATTTCAACTATAACCATTGAAAAAGTTCCTTTTTTGCTTAGATTTTTTGAAATATTGTATATTTTGTTTTTGTATTCATCACCTTGTTTGCTACCTCATCCATGAAATTTCTTTTCAGTCTTTCATCTAATGTTGTTAATCACGCTTCAAAATATGAAAGGTGATTTTTGCATGTGATTCTTTGAGAAAAAAAACCTTATTTATTTGGTTCTTCAATTTTTATATGTACTTGGCTAGTTTTGGTAAGTCTATGACTAATGGCTAGAGGTTGGTAAATTGAGACTTATTTGGGAAATTTGTGTAAGTTTTCCTATTATATTGTATAGGAATAGATATATACTTCTTAAATTAATTTAAAACACTCATATTCCCTGATCAAAACTTGCTTCCGAGCGGAGCTTGAGTTTTTTACACGCTTGATCTTTTTTTTAACTATTATTTATAAAAATAGCACTATTTATTATTTATTTCATAAAGAGCATTTTTTTTCATTAATAGCACATTATAAAAATTAAGATCAATATTTAATAAGTTAACTGACTCACTAATCACGGGAAGTACTTTTTTTTGTCCATCTCCATTCTCCCTTTACGACATTCATCTTCTTCACTCCATTTTTTGAAAATCTGATGCATATCTGAATGCCACCTAAATCAAGATGTATTGATTTATACATCTTTTATACTATGTATATCAAGTATCACTTTAATTCAAAATGTATTTTATGTATATAATTTTTGTATATTTATTTGTGAAATGCCATCTTATTTTAAGAAGTATTTTTAATGTATATTTCAAATATATNCTATATATATATATATATATATATATATATATATATATTATTTGTATATTTATATACAATCTTAATTAATTTTAAGACATATTTTTTATGTATATTTCACATGTCTAAGTGTCATCTTAATTGAAGAAGGATTTTTATATGTATATGTTTGTATATTTTATATGTGTTAATTCAAAGTATATTTTTATATATACGTATGGTATATATTAACATATATTATTATCGAAGTAAGATCTTTATGTTAAGAAAGGAAGAAAGAAGTAAGAGAAAAACTTAAGAAAGATAATTAAAACAAAACGAATGGAACAAATTTAAAAAATATATTGGCTTCGGTAGAAAACAAACTAAGAAGACGAAGAAAAAGAAGGAAAGCTAATCAATAAAGAGAAAAAAAAAATATGATTTTTGTATAAATAATTATTAATTTTCCATTCAAATTGCTTATGTTTAGGGATTAATAATTAATATTCTTATTTTAATAGAACTGTGTGCTACAAATATAAATATTTTCCTGCCATATTTGTAATATTGAATTTTATGCTAAAAATTTATTATATTTCTTTTAAACTGTGACAGTTATGTAAAGTCCCGAAGAGCTTTGGTATCAGAACTCCGTCCAATCAAACTTACCGAGACGATCATTCTCGAATCGTTCTCAAATGTCTTCCCTTTTCGTTTCACCTTCTCCCTCTTTATATTAGTTTTTGTTTCTTTAGTGTTTAAATATATATTGCTATAAACCTGCCATGAATTTGCTACAACCTATTTTTAAAAATTAATTTCAGGCTTTTTCAAAAAATATTCACAATCAAACATCACTAAACAGATATTCTTTCTTGTAATGGAAAATTGAGGGAAAATTATATATTAAAAGAAAAAAAATGATATAGAAAGATAAGTTTAGACTAGAAATTTGAACGTGGAGACTGGAGATATCATCTATTTTTAAACTTTGATCGAGAGAGTGACAAACTCAACTACAAACTAAAGTTAGAATTCTTTTGCAACGACAATAGTTTATTAATGGCATATAATAAACATGTGCATTTGAAAAGGTCAGGTATAATTATTAGGCAAGGTAAATAATTAAGATTATCTTACATTATTATACTAATATTGGATTTTAACTTATTGTGAAGGTTATGTCGACTTAAAAAATTGGTAAATGAGTGAATATAAGTCCTCATAAATTACAATAAGACATTTTATCGTGCAGCACAGCTTTTTTTACTGAGCTAACTAATGGGGATGACATTCATCATTTTTTTTTAATTTTATGATTATATATAACTCAAACATATTAATAATATTCACTTGATTTTTTAAATTACTCATTGGTATGATTACATGTGTAAAGCGCCTACCCTGAGACTAGTAAATATTAAACCAATATAACAAAGATGTTAAAAGAATTTTATAAGGTTTTTATTTGGTAGGGAAGAAGGGAAATTTCTTTTTGTGTGTCTTTAAACTTATCTGTTTAGTCACTACACATAATTGATATTTCTTTACCCTAAAATCTGAGTAACAATTTAAATTTATAACGAAGTTTTAAAGATATGTGATTTAATCCAATACTAATTACTTTAACAAGAAAAGTAAGTATGTGGGTTGAGTAAGTAAGTTAAACCAAACCAGTATATGAATAAGCCTCGTCCTCGAGCTCTAGAACTCGATTGACCTCGAGAGGGTACCTCGATGAACAATAGAAATAAAGAGAATATAATAAAGCTAAAGGACAATTCAGAGAGATGAACAGAAAAGTAAAGATGTTTATTCTTTGCCAATGATTGATGATCCTTACAAATGATTGGGGTCCCCTTTATATAGGAGGGGAACCCTAAATAAGGTACATTTTATATTTACAGTAAAGAATCTTATTGGGAAAGTTGTATAACCACCTAATACGGATTTGTACCAATTCGTACAAATCTATTCCGGAATTTACACCATGATCTTGGGGATGTGGCGAGAATCCTGTCCTTCTGTAACAAACTTATAATGGCATTGCCTTGGAATCGATCGTACTTGGCTCCGACGTTCCTCGAGCACTTAGGTCCTCGAGCCTTTTATTCTGCCTTCGAGCCCGAACTTGGTCTTTGTTAAACTTCTGCCCTCGATGCGGCCTCTCGAGCCTACAAAATCGTGGTCATATGATTTTGACCGTATACAGATAGTCCCCATATTTCTTAGAATAGAATGATAAGAAACGATTTGATGCCTCAACCATGACTGAAAGGTCGCGTCTGCACCGTTTCCCAAGGCCATTAATTTGAAGATGGCTGATGGTCGGTTGTTTGGCTTCCTCAATACGCTTAGGCGACCTCTATAAATACTCCAACTTCTCAATTTTGCAAACTTTACTTCTCAAAGCGTTAGTAAAATCTCATAAGTTTCTTCCATTTCTCTGAGCTTACCCTTTTCTCAACTAGTTCTTATTCCATCATCAACTTCTTCTTATCTTTTGAACTTCTCAACAACAATGGCCAAAACGTCTAAGACCGTTCCCCAGAAAGAGAAAGCCCCATCGTCATCATAGTCGTCCAGAAGTAAAGCGGTGGTACCACCTCGTATCGAGGAGTGTATTCTCGGGCCGTGCGAAACAACTTCCGATTGATATCCATGTCCCGGTACATTAGTTTGATAACCAAAGGCGAACTCAAGCAGTTGAAAATAGATTGCAATTGGGATAAAAAGGACGTGGTGATCCCTTCATCTGAAGAGGACATTACTACTCACAAAGCAGGGTACTTGAGCGTGTACACCTATCCATTCATTTTGGGTCCCGTAGATCCTGCTATGGGTCCCATAGACCTAGTCATTCTCGATTTTTTCCAACAATACCAAGTGACACTTGGTCAGATCTATCCCTCGTTCTGGCGAATCGTCAATCTAATCAGATACTTCTCGAGCCAGGTCGAGGGGATGTCTTTTACCCTCGACCATCTGATCAGGCTATACATCCCTCACCTTTATCGAGGTAGCCTGATAAAGCCGAAACACTGGTCCTCTAAATCTTTCTTCTCCACTATCGATAAGGACAAGGACTGAGGATGGATGAGCCGGTTCGTCCGAATTAGGACCTCTGACCTGATTCCTGCTGAGAGGATGCTATTCCCTGAAGAATGGAACATGAAACGTAAGTACAGGTCTATCGATAGTGATCTAATACTCCGCTTTTTCTGCTATTTCTCGATCTCATCTCTTTCTCGATCTAATTTCTTTACGATGATGCAATTGTTGCTTGGTTTCCTAGTGCGGTTCCGGAACTCCCAGGCTAGGTTCGGCAACTGGCCTCTACTTCTTCATATGCCGAACGCAGCTGGTGTGATTTGGCCAAAGGTCGATGGGAGGCCAAAACCTATGGTGAGTTCTATTATTTTCATATTTGTGTTCCTTAGGGAAATACTCACTTTCATTTTTATGCAGGCCTCGAAGACGTCATTGCTATGCGGCCACCACCGCCCGGTGAAGAAGAAATCCCAAAGCCTGCAAAGGAAAAGAAAAGGAAGAAGTGGTCACCCGCAAGTTCCCCGAAGCCAAAGAAAAGCAAGCTTCGAAAACCTAAGGCCGATACCGTGGCCCTATCTCCAGAAACAGCCCAACATCTTCGTGATGAGAACGAAGAGAGAGACGGTGAAGAGGGAGAAGATAATGGTTGCCTGTTGGTAGCTCGAAAAAGAGGAAGCACTGACGTTTCGAAGGCCGCTGAGCCGATAGTGGCAGATGCGGTTCAGTCTCGAACCGAAGAAATTTCGGAGGGGAGCTCGAGCAAAGTCCCCCAGCCATCAGGTGAAAAACGTGTGCCTCGTCCTGGGGGACACTTGGTTAGTAGGCTTGGAGATCCTAACTCCAAGGTCCATCAAAGACAAGATAATATCTCGAGTGACTCACTCGGGGTAATCAATGTAGATGATTCGCCACAGGGCCCAAAGTTCTCCGAGGGGAAATTCCGAGAGGCCCCAGTTATGAGGATTCCAAATATGGGGAAGGCCCATGGAGAGAGTGACATCTTTAAGGAGTGCCTCGCGGGGATTAAAGATGGCCCCGATCTTGACGCCTCGTTCATTTTTTATGAGGCCGAAAAGCTTCACAAACAAGTAAGTTTTGTCTTCATAATTACGCTTCGAATTTAATTTTTACCTTTCTAAGCCTGACTCCTTTTCTTTGTGAGAAGTCCGTGTTGATTTACCAATAAGAATTTTCCAAATCTCGAGTCAAGCTTTCCGGGTGTGAAGCTGAGCTCAAGAAGCTCGTGATAGAGAGGGACAACCTTAAGGCTCTCTACGTAAAAAAAAAGGGGAAAAATCAGCGATCTCCAAGCTGAGATGGCGAAGGCTTGCCAAGAACAAGCCGAGCTTGAGAAGGTACTATAGCCTTTGTGGGCATATTATGCATTTACTTGGTTTGACAACTAACACTTTAACTTTGCAGGTCCAGCAGAAAGGCGAGCTGGTGGAGCATCTTCGAGAGGAGCTCATGTCACGACCCCAAATCCTAACAGGTCGTGATGGCGCCTATCGTGGAACTAGGCTAGCCAACCATCACCTTACTGCGCTTTTGTTCAATTAAAATAGTTCACCATTAAATAATAAGCAGGCAGTCACATCATAATTTATATAATTAAGTATTAGCGTTCCCATATTAACCTAAACAACCTCCCAAG
>ML285137.1:0-37322 GCA_005239495.1 Nicotiana undulata
CCCCCTTCTTCATTTCTTCACTCATCTCTCATTTTCCAATCTCATATTCTCTTATTATTCAATCTTCACCTAAAGTGGAATCAATTATTTGGCTCTTTTTTTTGAATTTAATTTGTCTTAGTATTTATTATTTGAAGTTTGAACAATTGAACTTCAAAATTTGAACAATTGATGTTTTTTCGTGGTAACATTGGAGTTGCGTAATTATCAAGTGCTCAATTTATTGCTGAATTCGGTGCACTCCCTCCAACGCTTTCTCTTATTTACTATTTTATTTGCATATTTAATTTTTATCTAGTAGTTAAATTTTTACAATATGTTTAATGCTGCAAAAAGAGTTTGTAAAAAGGTTTCTAATCGGGGAAATAGAAAAAGAGGTAGTACTTCAGCATCTGGTAGTAATTTAAACGAGTCTACACATGTTTTTGAAACATCACCTAATATTAATATAGATTATGAACAATTAAAAGAAGATTTCGATGTAGAAAATAATGAATTAGAAATGGAATATGAGATACCACTTACACCTAGTAGTGTTGGAGCTGGTAGCAGGGGTGGTGGTCGTGGTACTAGTAGTAGACCACCTGTGGCCCCGACTACTAATCGGAGAAAAAGAAGTAAGGTTTGGATTTTTTTTTGAAGAAATAGAGAATACTGATAGAGTTAGATGCAAACTTTGTAATGATGATTTCAAACATAAGACTAGAGGACAGTTAGGAGGACTGGGACACTTAGTAGACATATGAGAATTGAGCATCCTATAGAATGGGGCTCTGATTTAGATGGAAATCAAACAACTCTAAACCCTACTACTAGGGGACTTATGAACATATGATAAGATGAAGGATCGTGAGGAGTTAGCAAAAATGATTGCTTTGAATTGTCTACCTTTTTCTTTTGCTTCTTCATCGTATCTTATTATGTATATTCAAAGGATTTATAACCCTTTATTTAAAGGTATCCCTAGAAGTACTTGTAGAGCTGATATCTTTAGGCTTCATGGACAATATCAAACATACAAAAGTTAGTTGTTTGACCACCTTCCTTGTAGAGTTTCTCTAACTTCTGATATTGGCCATGTTGTTAATGGAAATGATTATTTGATAATTACATGTCATTGGATATAGCAAAAACGTATTATCGCTTTTAAATATGATGAAGATAAGAGTCATACTGTTGTGTTTATAGGTAGTACTATTTGCGAAGTTGTTGAATTTTATAATCTTAACAAAAAAGTATTGTGTATGTCTTTTGATAATGCTTCTAACAATAATGCAGTAATTTCAATATTATAATTGCATTTGCAACCACCACTTGAAGAAATATTTCATGTTAGGTGTGTATGTCATGTTTATAATTTAATTGTTAAAAGTGACCTTGATTTATTTTCAACTGAGATTACTCATGTTAGAAGAGCAGTTGGTGTTATTCAAGGAATAACAGACAATCTAGAATTAGGGAATTTAAGAATAAGTGTAACGAGCATAACCTTAAACCCAGATTTATGCCAGACGAAATTGTTACTAGATGGAATTATACATACATATTTTTAAAATGTTGCTACAAATATAGATTGCCAATAACTGAAGTTGCTAATGCGCATTGTACTGATCGAAATTGTATATTAACACCTACTACTTGGGAGGTCATTAATGATGTTGTTAAATTTTTACATAAATTTTATATAGCTACTGTTGAGTTTTCTGGAGTATACTACCCTACTGTTACAATAGTTTTAGTACATATAACTGAAATTTCTTTTCTACTATCTGAATTTAAGAAGAAAGAAAAATATAAGGATGTTATTGAACAAATGCAAGCAAAATTCAAAAATATTCTTTCCAATTCCTCCGGTTTACTTAATTGGTGTTGTTTTAAACCCTTCTATTAAGATGGCTGATTGTCACCAATTATTCAATATTTTATATACTTATATGGAGATCGGACCAACTGAAACCCCAGATATGTATAGTTGTATGAACAAGATAAATGATTATTTACAATAATTATATAATTGTTATGCAAATATAGTTGATGATGTTGCTCTTAATGTAGTCAATGTTAATCCCATTATGCATTGTACCACTTCTACAAGTTCTACTACTATGTATGATGATGAAATAGTTGATAGTGTTAATATTTTTTCTACATTTTCTACCACTCAAACCAGTAGCAGGAATATTGATGAACTTCAATTCTACTTGCAGAAGCAAAAAAAGATTCACACAAAGGAATTTTCATCGTTGAGATGGTGGCATGAGAATGAAAAGCAATTTCCTATTCTTTCCTCTATGGCTCTGGGCGTGCTGAATGTGCCAATTTCAACTGTTGCATCAAAGATCGAGTGCATTTAGTCAAGCAAGACAACAATTAGGAGACACCCGTCACTCATTGGGAATCAATGCTTTGGAAGTTTTAGTATGTTTCAGAGATTGGATTAGATCGGAACGAAGAAATCAAGTACGTGAAGATGTTGATAGCCCAGAAGATGAGGAACTTGGAGAAATATTATCACATGGTAACCCATCTAAATTTAACGCTCCAGAAGAAGGTCAATCGGTTCATATTGATTATGAAGAACTTACTAAGGCAATGAAAAACCTTTGAATTTACTCTTTTTTTGTTAATTTACTTGTTGTCAAATGTAAATCTTTCAATTTGTAAGTTTGAATTTTGAAATAAATATATCACTTGAAATTTATAAGTACAAATTTTTCCATCTTCATTGTATTCTTTATATCTTTACTTTATATTAATATAAATTACAATAGTTATACAAAAAAAAGTTAAAAATAAATAAATTAATTAACGCTAACCCGGCCCGGCCCCTTGGACCCGTAACGCTTACGGTTTATTTTTTATCCAGATGTATCCGGACCCGTTAAGCCCGGTAAACCCTAACCCGTAACCGACCCGATTCGAAACCCGTACGGTTCCATTTTTTCCCCTACCCAGTCCGGCCCGGCCCACCCGTTTAACACTGTAAAGACCCGTAGAATTCTTAACCAAAAAAGATGCCCGGGTAGTTCCCCATGTTGAAATAGCCGTCGAAATTCTTAGTTTCGGGCCTCCTAGAAGTGAAAAGCACCCCGGGACTTAGAGGAATAAATTTGTAGAAGGATGTGGATCTGCGGTCCACTATGCGATCGCATATCAGGTATGCGGACCGCATAGTGGTCGCATAGTTGGACAGTTTGCTGTCCATTTTGAGGGAAACTATGCGGCCCAAAATGCGATCGCATTTTGTGTATGCGGGCCTCATAGTTCGTCGCATGTTTGCACTCGAGTTTTGCGGAGGGAGTTATGCGGTGCACTATGCGACCGCATAACAGGTATGCAGACTGCATACCTGGGTAGTTTGCTTTCCTTTTTTTCGCCTAGTTAAGGCCAATTATGCGGCAGGTTTGCGGACCGCATAACCGAAATGCGAGCATTTCGGACCGCAAACCTGCATCTGGGCTCCTATTTTCTAATTTTTAAAACCCGACCCCTAGACCTATATAACGCCCATCCCCCATCTTTTTAACCATTTCCCTGATCAGTTTAGAGTGAGAAAAGAGAGAGTTCAAGAGAGAAGGCCTCAAAGTCCATCAAATTGATCCTCAAGCCTGAAACTAATCTAATAGGACACCAAATTCTTCACTCTAAGAGGTAAGCTTCTATTCCACCAACCTTAATTTCTAGATTTTGTTAAGAGGGACCATGGATAGGTGAATTCATAGGGATGGGGAAAGGAACATTGCATGCATGTGACTAACTAATCCTAATCTAGTAAAAGGGATGGGGTAGAGTGACCATTCACTAAAAAGGGGCCATTCAATCTAAATGAACACCTAGTGTTTGATAAAATGCTCAAATGAGCTCAAGCCTTGATCATTACTCCTAATTCTAAGTTCGATTGTGCTACATTGTGAACTAGATTGAAGGTGCTAAGAGGGTCCAGTGAATTGTGGTAGAATTAAGGAAAACCCCCAAATCGAGGTATGTATGGCTAACTCTAAACTTCATAGAATAAATTCGTTGGTACCAAAGTGTACGGTATGACTTCCCTTGTTTTGATTCTTTAAAGATGTAAATGGGTTCTATGTGCTAAATTGAGAAATTCTTGCTTCTATGTAATTTTATGTTACTACCATGTCATTATGCTATTTGAGTGTGTGAATTGTGATCATTATGCTCCTTATTTTACTATGTGCACGAATCCTGTTATGCTATGGTTTTTGTCGATGTGAGGGATATGGTTGAAGAGAGGAATGTAACCTAGAAGGTTAAATATACCCAAATGCCAAGAACTTCAACTAAGTGATGAAATGATATGGAATGTAAATCGAAAGATTGAAATGATCTGAGATGTGAGTCAAAATATTGAAATGATATGAAAATGTGAACTAAAAGATTTAAAGATGGTTGGCAATGTCCTAGAGTGAGATGTCTTAGTCGATCGGGCAGAGGTCGGACTCCATGATTTACACATGGTGGTATATATATGAAGGTATGATATTGATAATGTCTCATTGCCAAGTGGGATGAATTAGACGATCGGGCAGAGATCAGACTCCGTGTGATAACGACACGGTGGTAATAATGAAGGTATGATAATGATAATGTCCCACTGGTTCAAATGAGATGGCTTAGCCGATCGGGCAGAGATCCAACTCCGTGTGATAATGGCACAGTGGTTTAGTAAAAGTAATAATATTTGACTTTAAAAGATTATTAACCAAAAGATGGCAAAACGGAAGAAGAAAACATGGTGACTCTTATTTGTGCTTTTCCCCTACTTTGGTGAATTGTTATATGAGGTTTCTATTTGTATCATTGTCTGTTTGATGTTTATTCTATCTAGAGTAGAGTTTGTTCATACATACTAGTACTATTCAATGGTACTAACGTCCCTTTTGCCGGGGGCGCTACATCTTCTTATGGATGTAGGTAGCTCAGTAGCTAGCAACGGCGATCGTCGATAGTGGTGTCCTCTCCTCCCCCCTTCAGCAGTTCTGGTGAGCCCCATTTCCTCCTGGGGCCGGGTGTAGATAGATGTTGCTCCTTTTTGGCATGTTGTTCCTTTTGAGGTATAGTCGGGGCCTTATCGCCAGCAAGTCTATGTCCATCTTCCGTACTTTTAGAGGCTCCGTAGACACTTATGTGGGTTGTGTATATTTTGGGTAGTTGTCGGATTAACTTGTAACTGTGATCCCATTTCATAACTGTTGTAATTAGCATGTATGTTTTGGAAGATCTAATGTTGTTAGCGGTGTAAAAAGGAAACAAATGGACTTAATGTTAGAAATGTATGCTTTTGATTTATCTCCTGTTAACTCAGTAAATAATGTATGCTATAAACTCGGGGAGCAAATGAGTCGGGTAGGAAAGGCTAGACAGGCTTGCTTGACTGGGTTCACTCGGTAGCGCCGATCGCGTTCCCCAAGGTTAGGGCATGACAAACACCCTTAGCTATTATGAATCTATTCAAAAAGATACTTAAAAAAAATTAATGTTACAACCCACTTAGTGAAACAATTTTATTACAATAGTCAGTCCCAAACAAAGCTTTCCCGTTTTTATAAAAATCAAAAGCTCATGACCCATCAACACTTATTAATTTGTTCACCAAGCCACACCCAAACAATTATAATCCAAACAATCACAAACATGGGAAAGCCAATGCATTGAACTTTCCACAAAAGCACAGCAAAAAATCAACGAAAACACTAACTCAACAATTAATAGGACAAAGCAGCAAGAATTAGAAGAAAATTGACAATAAAAATGTATTAGGAGTGAAACAATAAAGAAGAATGAATCTCAACCAATTTGAACAAACAGAACAAAGAGCCTTCAAACAAGGTCTTTCACAAACTCCCCGATATACATGAACTTCAGATGGACTCAACCAGAGCTAATGAACTATGACCTCGTTCGCAACCTCAAGCGCGACCTAAAGCTTGTGTTTCAAGGATTGTTCGGCTATAATTCTGGTAGTATTTTGTTATATGTCGGCTGAGAAGAAGAAGAATTAGGAAAGTGAAATAAAGAAGAAGGGAAGTATAGGGTTAATAATAAAAAGAACATGTGAGCTACACATGTTCTTTATCGGACAGCTAGAATAAAAAAGGCCAAATGAAGGGTGGAGATTAAAGCAGCCCAAAGACGGTTGGGCCAGGAGCTTATAACCAATTTGGGCCTAACAGATTGAGGCAGTTATGACTGGTATAATCTGTTTCCCTATCTCAATTCTCTCTTTCCTATCACATTCTTTTCTTGTACTCTTCTTCTTCCTTAATTCCAATTCTGATCAATCTCTTATTCACAGGTTCAATGGTGGATTACAATGGAGCTTAGAATTAGTTTGATTCCTTGTTAATCATTCAGTTCTGAGAAATTTATGTAGGTTTTGGTTGAATTAATAAAATCTCCATTTTGCCTCAATTTCCATTTTTGTTTACAAGTATATTACAATTGGTATCAGAGCAAATCCTGGCCAGTTCAAATTGACATGAGCAAAAACGCGATCTAAATCTACAGATGAATCGATAAAAAAATAAGAAACACAATTTCAGCAATATACATCTACAAATGACGCGAGATTAGAAGACTTGGGAAAAAGTTGGAGTTGTTGGTGGAGAATCTTCTTCCTCCACAAGATGGGAAGCAGTGCTCCTATGGAAGGTCCTCTAAATGTAGGAGTGAGCAGTAGATTGTGGCTGGGTGAGAGAAGAGAGGCCCATGGCAGCAGGAATCTAGGTCATTCTTCACAATCTCGAGTTGACATTCCATACTTTGAAAGAGTGGATCCTTGCGCATGGTTGAGAAAGTGTGAGAAATTTTTTCAGCACAATAATATCACTGATCCTCAGTAGAAGTTGGAAGAGGCAGTCCTCCATCTCAATGTAAGGCTGAGTCATGGTTTTTCTCCTATCACATAAGCAAAGGAGTAGTTAGATGGTCAGACTTTACTGCTGAAATTTGTAGTAGGTTTGAGGGTGAATCTAACAGTAAACTTAACCTAATTAGGTAATTTAAGAAGATAAAACAAACAGGAACAATGAATGAGTATTTGGAGAAGTTTGAGGAGCTGAAAGCCTGGATGTTGATTAGAAATCCTACTATACCTAAAGAATCTTTTTTAGAGTTATTCATTGAAGGATTGAAAGAAGAAATTAGACATACAGTGAAGATGTTGGATCCATACTTATTTAACAAGGCAGTAGAAAAGGCTAGACACAAGGATAACCTACTAGTAGTTGTTACTAAGGAGGGTAAAACACAAGGGAGTAAGGGACCATCTACAAGGTACCCTGCCCAAGGAAATAGAGGTTTGAACAGTGGCTCTAGTTATATGAACAACAAGTTGTTTGAAAGTAGGAAAGCCCAAGGACTATGTTATAAATATGGAGATAAATACCACCCTGCGCACCAGTGTAAGCAGAGACAGCTGAATGTTATCTCTGCTTCCCAAGAGGAGAATGTAGAAGAAGCAATGGAACAGGAAGAGACAATGATCATCCTAGAAGAAGAAATAGTTGATGAAGCAATCAGTTTGAATGCTCTGTCTGGTACTGAGGTTCCCAACACCATTAAGCTAAGGGGAGAGTCCAAGAAGAACTCCTTGACCATCTTTCTAGATTCATGAAGTACACATAGCTTCCTAGATATGGACGCAGCCAAACTAACAGGGTGTCTTATTTCAGAGGCTATACCTATGAGGGTCACAGTGGCTAATGGCAACTACCTCATGAGTTTACACAATTGTCACAAGTTTAAGTAAAAAGTTCAAGGAGTGAAATTTGAATATGCAGTCAGGATTACTAGATTGGGAGGTAATGATATGATATTAGGGGGTGACTGGATGAAGGGCCATAATCCAGTCCTTTTGGATTTTGTGGAATATAAGGTGCAAGTGACTCATAAGGGGAAAAGAGTAGAACTTAAGGGAATCTACAATCGGGCAGAATTGAAGAGTATGTCAGCAAATGGGGTCAAGCAACTACTTGAAAAAAGTTAGGCTATTTGGTCACACATATTCACACTATCAACTGAAGAAAGGACAAAAGCAAGGGAGTTACCTGTAGAAATTGATAGTGTACTGAAGAAGTATCCAGATGTCTTTTTGGAGCCAACTTTACTGCCACCAAAAAGAGCTCATGTTCATTTGATTCCCCTAAAAACAGATGCAAACCATGTAAGTATCAGGCCCTACAGATACAGTTTCTTTCAAAAAAATGAAATTGAAAAGTAAGTTAATGAAATTCTCCACAATGGGATAATACAACCCAATTATTCCCCTTTTTCATCCCCTGTTTTGCTAGTTAAGAAAAAGGATGTGATTTGGAGGTTTTTCATAGACTACAAAGTTTTGAATAACATGACCATAAAAGATAAATTTCCTATTCCTTTAGTTGATGATTTAATGGATGAATTATGTGGTTCATGCATCTATTCCAAAATAGATTTGAGGGCTGGATATAATCAAATAAGGATAGAAGAAGATGACATTTATAAAACTGCTTTTAGAACTCATTTGGGGCATTATGAGTTCAAGGTCATGCCTATTGGGCTGACCAATGCACCTGCCACTTTTCAGTCACTAATGAACCATATGTTCAGATACTATCTTAGGAGGTTTGTGTTGGTATTTTTTATGACATTCTCATATATAGTTCTTCCACAAAAGATCATATAAACCATTTAAACAATGTACTAGGGATCCTTAGGAAGGAACAACTATTTGCTAAACTGTCAAAGTGTTCCTTTGGTCAGTCACAAATGGAGTATTTGGGGAATATTATACCAGGGGAAGGGGTTGCTACTGACCCTTCCAAAATTGAGGCTATGACTAATTGGCCTATTCCTACCACAATGAAGGACCTAAGGGGATTCCTCGGACTTACTGGTTACTACATAAGGTTCATTAAGTATTATGGAGTTATTAGCAGGCCACTGACCAACTTGTTGAAAAAGAATGCCTTTCATTGGGACTCAAAAGCAGATCAAGCATTTCAGACCCTTGAACATGCCATGATCAGTGCACCAGTATTAGCATTGGCAGATGTTAACAAGACATTTATAATAGAGACGGATGCTTGCTCTAAGGGAATGGGAGCAGTGCTAATGCAAGAAGGCAGGCCCATTGCTTATTTCAGCAAGGCCCTAGCACCAAGACACTTGGGGTTATCTACCTATGATAAGGAATTCATGGATAATCTATCAGTTGTGGACAAATGGAGACATTATTTATAGGGAGTCCACTTTATCATAAGAACAGACCATCATAGCCTAAAATACCTCTTGGAGTAGAGAGTTACTACGACACTTCAACAAAAAGGATTAACTAAACTACTTGGCCTTGATTATGAAGTGAAATATAAGAAGGGAGCTAAAAATAGGGTGGCTCATGCACTATCTAGGAGGCAAGAAGAAGACTCAACACTATTTGCCCTTTCTTCTACTAAACCTACTTGGATGAGTGGGGTAGAGCAGAGTTATGAACATAATCAGATGGTTCATCAATTGATCACAGAATTGATAACCAACACACATTCGAACTCTAATTATACTTTAGCTCAAGGAATTCTCAAGTATAATTAGAGAATTTACATTGGTCAGGGATCCAATTTGAGGGTAAATATCTTTGAAGCCATGCATCAATCTCCCCCTTGGGGGGTCATTCTGGAAAGCAAGGGCTTATAAAATAATGAGCATGATTTTCTATTGGCCTAACATGAAGAAGGATGCATACAAATGGGTCTCAGAATGTGACATTTGTCAAAAGGTGAAGACTGAGAATATCCACACATCTGGCTTACTACAGCCCCTACCTATTCTTGAGTTACCATGGCAAGACATAGCCATGGATTTTGTGGAAGGTTTTCCATCATCAGGCCATAGAAATGCCATACTGGTGGTAGTGGACAGGCTCACCAAGTATGGTCTCTTCTTAGCTCTCAAACATCCTTTCATATCACAAGATGTAGCTGATTTGTTTTTCAAGAAAATATACAAGTTACATGGGTTACCTAACAAAATTCTATGGGGGACAAGTTACATATGTCTACCTCCTACCACCCCAGACAGATGGACAAACAGAAAGACTGAACAGGTGTTTGAAAGCATATCTACGTGCCATGGTGTTCACTAAACCTAAACAATGGGTCCAATGGTTACCTTTGGCCGAGTGGTGGTACAACACAAATCACCACAGTGCTATTAAAACTACCCCTTTCCAGGCATTGTATGGGTTTGCACCACCACAGATCCATTTGGGTTCCCTACCCCAACCAGTACAGTCCCAAGTAGGGACATGCATAGCCTAAAGGCAACAGATGCTGCAACATTTGAAGGATAACCTCACTCAAGACCAAGAAAGAATGAAGTTTTATGCAGATAAAAACATATCGGATAGAGTCCTAAGTGTGGGAGATTGGGTTTATCTGAAGCTTCAACCATATAGGCAAGCTTCAGTTGCAGTAAGAAAGAATCTCAAACTAAGTGCTAAATTCTATGGTCCCTATAAGATTCAACAAAGGATAGGAGAAGTGGCTTACTGTTTAGAGCTCCCTCCAGGCTCTCAGATCCATCCAGTGTTTCATGTGTCCCAGCTGAAGAAACGAGTAGGCCCCGACATAACTCAACAGCAGCAACCACCGATTTGTGATGCAAGCGATGAAGTCATGGTTCATCCAGTGGCCATTTTGAGGAGGAAGATGGTGAAGGTTAACAATGGGGTGGGAGTCTATGTGTTGGTTCATTGGGCTAATTTGAGTGAGGAGGAGGTAACTTGGGAAGATTGGGGCTATATACGAAGTAGATTTCCAGATTTTGTGGAAAATATCTGACCTTGAGGACAAGGTCATTTGTCATCGGAGGGGTATTTTTATATGTCGGCTAAGAAAAAGAAGAATTAGGAAAGTGAAATAAAGAAGAAGGGAAATATAGGGTTAATAATAAAATTAACACATGAGCTGCACATGTTCTTTATTGGACGGGTAGAATAAAAAGGGACAAATGAAGGGTGGAGATTAAAGCAGCCCAAAGTCGGTTGGGTCAGGAGCTTATAACCAATTTGGTCCTAACAGATTGAGGCAGTTATGACCGGTACAATCTGTTTCCCTCTCTCAATTCTCTCTCACATTCTTTTATTCTACTCTTCTTCTTCCTTAATTCCAATTCTGATCAATCTCTAATTCACAGGTTTAATGGCGAATTACAATGGAGCTTAGAATTAGTTTGATTCCTTATTTATCATTCAGTTCTAAGAATTTGTTGTAGCTTTTGGTTCGAATTAATAATGTAACGACCCAATCGGTCATTTTGCGTTATAGGACTCCGTTTCCCTAAATGAGACTTCCCGTAGTGGATTTTTATGATTTATGACCTGTGGGGACGGGTGGTTTCGAATTTGGACGAGTTTGGAGCAGTATAGGAACACTTAGTTCCTTAAGGTTGGCCTTTAAGGTCAAGTTTGACTTCCGTCAACGTTTTGAGTAAACAACCTCGGAATTGGGTTTCAACGGTTCCGATAGCTTTGTATGATGTTTTTGGACTTGTGCGTATGTCCGGAATGGGTTTTGGATGACCCAGAAGCGTTTCGGCGCCCTATAGCAAAAATAGAGTTTCCTTAAGTTTGAATTAAGGTTTGGAAAGTGTTTTTGTGTTATCGAGTTCCAAACGGAATTCCAAGATCGGTAATAGTTTTGTTATGTCATTTATGACTTGCTTGCAAAATTTGGTGTCAGTCCGAGTAGTATAGGTCGGTTCGACGCATTGTTATCGAATTCAAGAACTTAAAGTTCTTAAGTTTGATTTTAGGGGTTTTGAGGTATGATTTTGAGTTTTAGCGTTCTTTTGAGTGTTCCGAAAGCTCGAGCCTGTCTGTATTATGATTTGGTACTTTTTGGTATATTTGGACGGGGGCTCAGGTGGGCCAAGGTTCCGCTCGGGCACCAAACGAGGCCAAAAACCAGCAATAAGCAGCTGCTGGTGCACCTGATCTGGTGTAACCACACCTGCGGTTGCCTAGTCGCAGGTGCGAGACTGCTCATGCGGTCCTTGCCTCGCAGGTGCGGCTTCAGGTGAGGTTGCCCATTTCTCGCAGGTGCAGATAATATTCGCAAGAGCGGAGCCGCATGTGCGAGCTCCTCCCGCATGTGCGAGACCAGACCCCCTGGTCCAATTCCGCAGGTGCGAGACCGCAGGTGTAGTCCTTGAGTCGTAGGTGCGGTATCCCTCTAGGTAGTGAGTTCTTTTAAAACACAGGACATAATCATTTTCACCCCATTTCTTCCCCCATAGTCGACCTTGAGAGCTTTGAAAAGAGCCAAACGACTTAGCTACTGAAAGGTAAGTGATTTCTACGCTAATGTTAGTTTAATACATGAATTCCTAGGTAAATTAACCTCCTAATTAGTGAAAATCAAGGGTTAGAGTAAAAACCTAGGGCTTTATGAAATTTAGGGAATTACCCACTAATTAGCGATGAAATCATACAAAAGTCATATATTAATGATCCTTAGGATATGGGTTAGTGTTTCCTACGAGAATTTCTGGAATCCGAGCATGTGGGCCCGGGGTGTATTTTGGGATTATTCAAAGTAGGTTGAAATAACTACTTAATTAGGGAAATTTCATACTTTTGAGCATAGATTGATTCATCTATACCATATTTGACTAGTTTCGAGTCCTTGGGAGACGAGTTTGGAGTTTCGGGCGCGTTCTTGACCCGGATAGTAGGCTCGACACGAGGTGAGTCTCCTTTCTAACCTTGTAATATGGAATTGTCCCCCTAGCTGATTATAAATAAATGCATGTCCTTATTTGCGGGGACTGCGCACGTACGAAGTGACGAGAGTCCGTGCGTAGCTACTATCATGTTATGTCGGGTAGTTTTAGGACTCACAAGCATGCTTTTATGTGCCCTATATGTGACCCTAAATGTATATTGAGTTGCTTAGTATCCATGAATTAGTATGAGAATATTTAGGAAGTTTCATTCAAAAAATTACATTGCTTAAATTCTCGTCTTCAAGTATAATCTCTGTTAATCCCTGAATTCTTGATAATTCTGTGTATGTATACGGACACCCGCGTCGCTTGTATGATTCGCGAGCGGGATATCCCTATCATTATGTAAACCGCGTCGCATGTTCGATTCGCGAGCGGGGTAATAGATGCATCTATGGTTCGAGCCGTTTGACCCTCGGCAATGCACATTTATTTTCGCGACGCTTCGCTCGTACACTTTCGGCATACTATGTGCTATATATTTGACCGGGAGTTTTGTGATACTTGTATAAATTGATTCACATAAAAAGGAGATTTAGTATATTATGTGTTAGTGAAATTTGACATGCAAAGGAAATTACAAATTTATACTTGATATTTCATGTCTTTGTGATTACTACGACTGCTATTCCTGCCTAGACTTTAATTAATTATATTATTTATTTTTTACCCTAGTAAGTATCACGTCGACCTCTCGTCACTACTTCTTCGAGATTTGACGGGATACTCACTGGGTACATATTTGTTTATGTACTCATGTTACGCTTCTGTACTTAATTGTACAGGTTCTGAGGCAGGTGCATCTGGGTATTCGTCTGGAGTTCGTCCCTGACCTACAGTTGGTGTGGACTTCTCGGTGAGCTGCTCTCCTTGACGTTTTCTCTGGCAGCACCTTGGAGTTCCTCTTTTCTTTTGCTATGTCTGTTTATATTTCATCAGACAGTAGAGAAGACTCTTATTTTCTTTTGGATACTCATTTCTATTAGATGCCCGTAGACTCGTGACGCCGGTTCCTGGCATACCCACATAGTGGATATTATATTCTTTTGGGTTGTAATTATTAGTGGTGACTAATTTAGTTATTTCTTTCTTTATACTTGTTTAAATCACTTGCTTATCTCGTAATTTAGTTCTAAGATTTCACAAGTATTGGTAAATGTTTGATAAGTTAAAAAGGCGATCACTAGTAATTAAGGTTGGCTTGCCTGACATCGGAGTTGAGCGCCATCGCCACCTAAACTAGGATTTGGGTCGTGACAACATGGTATCAGAGCTCTAGGTTCACGTAGGTCTCACAAGTCACGGGCAAACCCATTAGAGTCTTGCGGATCAGTACGAAGACGTCTGTACTTATCTTCAGGAGGCTATAGGATGTTAGGAAATCTCTCCTTGTTCATATTCTATCGTGGAGTTGGTAGTATAATGAATCTCACTCTTCTATTCTCTCACAGATGGTGAGGACGCGCGCATCCGATGTTCCAGATCGGGAGGGGCTGCTACCCCCGTTATCTGAGGTTGTGGCAGAGGCCGGGGGACGGCACTGGCTCGAGGTAGGGGACGAGGGCGTCCCAGAGCTGTTCCAGTAGCACACCCAGCAGATCCGGCAGAGGATCCTATCACGGAGGAGCAGGGCGAGGTGCCCCCAGCAGATCCTGCACTAGTGGACTTTATGACGGCGCCAGGCTTCCAAGAGGTCATGGGCCGTATGATGAGATTCATGGATACTATGACGCAGACTGGTTTATTTCCATCGGATACTGCCACATCTCAAGCAGGAGGGGGAGTCCATACCCTTACTTCCCAGGCCGCAACACATGCAACAACAGTTTATCAGACCCCGGGTACACTGCCCGTGGGTGGGGCCCAGCCTGTACCAGCAGTACCTGAGCTCAGACCAACTGCGGACGGCGATCCGCAGAAGTTATTGGATAGATGGACCAGATTGCACCCTCCTGTCTTTGGAGGTGAGAGTGGAGAGGATGCTCAGGACTTCATTGATAGGTGCAGGGACAGACTGCACAACATGAGGATATTGGAGTCCCATGGAGTTTACTTCACTACCTTCCATTTAGAGGGCAGGGCCCGTAGATGGTGGCATCCCTATATCCTTGGTAGACTGGCAGGTTCCCCTTCCATCACTTGGGAGCCGTTCACTCAGCTGTTCCTGGACAGGTATATTCCACCCTCCGAGAGGGAAGAGCTGCGGTATCAGTTTGAACAGCTGGAGCAGGGACAGATGTCGGTGACAGACTACGAGGCCAGGTTTTTCAAGTTGTCTCGTCATGCCCTTATGATACTTCCTATTGATGCTGAGAGAGTGTGGATATTTGTAGCTAGGCTGCACTCAGGTATTAGTTCCAACATGGACCGAGAGGTGGAGATGGGGACTCCCTATCAGCTTGTGGTCGAGATAGCTCGACGGATTGAGGGTTATCGATCGAGGGGCAGAGAGAAGAGTCAGCAGGATAAGAGAGCTAGATTTTTTGGAGATTTCAAAGGTGCCCCGGCCAGGGGTAGAGGTCAGTTCGGTAGGGGCCATCCTAGCAGGCCTCCATATTCAGCTCCTCCACCACCTCCCCGGGGTGTTCCAGTGAGGCCATATTTCAGCGCCATGCCGGAGAGTTCTTACCGCCCACCAGCCATTCAGGGTTCCTCCGGCGGGTATTCCGGTCGTCAGGGTTCTTCTAGTCCTTACTTCAGTGCCATGCCAGAGATTTCTCACCGTCCCCCAGCTATCCAGGGTTCTTCATCTTTAGGGTAGCAGGTTATGGTACCGAGGGGATGTTATGAGTGTGGGGATCCAGGCTATATCAGGAGGACTTGTCCCAGGCTTAGGGGCAAGGCCGTTCAGTAGAGTTATCAGCCTACATTCTCAGCATCGGCGGTTCGTCCACCTAGAGGTAGAGGACAGGCTGGTAGAGATCATCCCAGAGGTGGAGGCCAGGCAAGGGGAGCCCAGCCAGCTCATATTCACTCCAGCGGAGGTCAGTCATCCGGTGCTCCGGCTAGGTTCTATGCTATTCCGGCGCGATCAGATGCAGTGGCCTCAGATGCCGTGATCACATGTACTATTTCAGTATGTGGTAGAGAGGCACCAGTGTTATTTGATCCAGGATCCACTTATTCATATGTGTCCGTCTTATTTGCTTGTTTCCTGGATGTTCCTCGCGGGTCCTTGGGTACTCCTATTTATGTGTCCACTCCCGTGGGAGATTCTGTGGTAGTAGACCAGATTTATCGATCCTGTGTGATTTCATTTTGTGGGTTCGAGACCAGAGCGGATCTCCTATTGCTCGACATGGTTGATTTCGATATTATTCTAGGCATGGATTAGCTATCTCCCTATCATGCCGTTCTGGATTGCCATGCCAAGACAATTACTCTAGCCATGCCTGAGATGCCTAGGCTGGAGTGGAGGGGTTCCTAGGTTAGTGTGTCCAGTCGGGTTATTTCCTTCTTGAAGGCTCGACATATGGTCGAGAAGGATTGTCTGGCCTATCCTGCTTATGTGCGAGACACCACTGTCGAGTCTCTGACGATTGATTCAGTTCCATTGGTTCGAGAGTTTGCTGATGTATTTCCTTCAGACGTTCCAGGCATGCCTCCGAATCGTGATATTGATTTCTGTATTGATTTAGCCCCAGGCACCCAGCCTATTTTTATTCCCACGTACCATATGGCTCCAAAAGCATTGAATGAATTAAAGGAGCAACTTGAGGAGTTGTTGGCTAAGGGGTTTATCAGGCCGAGTGTATCGCCGTGGGGTGCTCCAGTGCTATTTGTGAAGAAGAGAGATGGGTCCATGCGGATGTGTATTGACTACCGCCAGTTGAACAAGGTTACCATTAAGAATAAGTACCCATTGCCGCACATCGATGATTTGTTTGACCAGTTACAGAGTGCTCGGGTGTTTTCTAAGATTGAATTGAGATCGGGGTATCTTCAGCTAAAGATTTGGGACTCGGATGTTCCGAAGACTGCTTTTCATACGAGATAGCCATTATGAGTTCCTGGTGATGTCATTTGGCTTGACTAATGCCCAACAGCATTTATGGATTTGATGAACAGGGTGTTTAGGCCGTGCATTGATTCTTTTGTCATTGTCTTCATTGATGACATTCTGATTTACTCACGTAACCTGGGAGAGCACGAGCAACATTTGAAAATGGTGCTCCAGACTTTGCGAGAACAGAAACTATATGCTAAGTTCTCCAAGTGTGAGTTTTGGTTGGATTCCGTGGCATTCTTGGGGCATGTGGTGTTCGGAGAGGGTATCAAGGTTGATCCTAAGACGATTGAGGCAGTTCAGAGTTGGCCACGTCCTACTTAAGCTACAGAGATCAAAAGTGTCTTGGGTCTAGCAGGCTACTACCGACGATTTGTGGAGGGATTTTCATCCATTGCAACCCCACTAACTAGATTGACCCAGAAGAATGCCCCGTTCCGATGTCCGACGAGTGTGAGGCGAGCTTTCAGAAGCTCAAGACAGCATTGACCTCAGCACCAGTTCTGGTATTGCCTTCCGGTTCTGGGATGTATACAGTATATTGTGACGCTTCACGCGTTGGTTTGGGATGTGTGTTGATGCAGGAAGGAAGAGTTATTGCTTATGCTTCGTGCCAGCTGAAGGTTCATGAGAAGAATTACCATGTGCACGACCTAGAGTTGGCGGCGATTGTTCATGCTCTTAAGATTAGGAGGCACTACTTGTATGGGGTGTCTTGTGAGGTTTATACAGACCACCGCAACTTGCAGCACTTGTTCAAGCAGAGGGATATTAATTTGAGGAAGTGCAGATGGCTTGAGTTGTTGAAGGATTATGATATCACCATTCTTTATCATCCGGGCAAGGCAAATGTGGTAGCAGATTCCTTGAGCAGGAAGGCGGAGAGTATGGGTAGTTTGGATTATATTGCAGCAGAGGAGTGACCCCTACCCTCGGACATTCAGTCCTTGGCTAATCGCCTGGTGAGGTTGGACATTTCAGAGCCCCACCGAGTTCTTGCACATGTGGTTTCTCAGTCTTCGTTATTGGGAGAGATCAAGGCCCAGCAGTTTGATGACCCGTGCTTAGCGGAGCTACGGGAGACAGTGATTCAGGGTGGTGCCAAGGAGGTTACTATGGGTGAGGATGGTGTTCTGAGACTTCAGGGACGTTTGTGTGTTCCTAATGTTGATGGCCTGAGGGAGAGGATTCTAGAGGAGGCACACAGTTCACGGTATTCTGTTCATTCTGGTGCTACGAAGATGTATCGTGACTTGAAGCAGCATTTCTGGTGGAGGCGGATGAAGAAGGACGTAGTGGAGTATGTGTCTAGATGTCTTAATTGCCAACAGGTCAAGTATGAGCACCAGAGGCCATGAGGCCTACTTCAGCAGATGCCCATTCCTGAGTGGAATTGGGAGCGCATCACTGTGGACTTCGTGGTTGGGTTGCCTCGGACTTTGCGGAAGGTTGACGCGGTTTGGGTCATTGTGGATAGGTTGACCAAATCGGCACATTTCATTCCAGTAGCTACTACTTATACTTCTGAGAGGTTGGCCCAGATCTACAATCGGGAAATAGTCTGGTTGCACGGTGTGCCGGTGTCCATTATATCAGATCGAGGTCTTCAGTTCACCTTGGACTTCTGGAGAGCATTGCACTGTGAATTGGGTACCCAGATAGATCTCAGCATAACATTTCACCCTCAGATATTGGAGGACATGCTCAGGGCATTTGTGATTGGCTTCGAAGGTCAGTGGGACCAGTTCTTGCCTTTGGCCGAGTTTTCTTACAATAATAGTTATCAGTCCAGCATCGAGATGGCTCCATTTGAGGCTTTGTATGGTCAACGATGTCGTTATCCTATCGGGTGGTTTGATCCTGGTGAGGCTAAGTTATATGGCACCGGCCTGGTGAAGGATGCTTTAGAGAAGATGAAGTTGATTTAGGAGAGGCTCCGCACAGCACAGTCCACACAGAAGAGTTACGCAGAACAGAAGGCGCGTGACGTATCTTCTATGGAGGGAGACAAGGTCCTATTGAAAGTCTCGCCGATGAAGGGTATTATGAGGTTTGGGAAGAAGGGAAAGCTGAGCCCGAGGTTTATAGGTCCTTTCGAGGTATTGAGGCGTGTTGGGGAGGTTGCTTATGAGCTTGCTTTACCTCCCAGTTTATCAGGAGTTCATACGGTCTTTCATGTATCTATGCTCCGGAGGTACCACATCGACTTCTCTCACGTGGTTGATTTCATCACCATTTAGTTGGATGAGAGGTTGGGCTACGAGGAGGAGCCAGTTGCTATTATTGACAGACATGAGCGCCAGTTGAGGTCCAAGAAAGTTTCTGCTGTAAAGGTCCAATGGAGGGGCCAACCAGTCGAAGAGGCGACTTGGGAGTCCGAGGAGGACATGCGGAGCAGATTTTTACACTTATTCAGCACTTCAGGTATGATTCTAGACCCGTTCGAGGACGAACGTTTGTTTAAGAGGTGGAGAATGTAATGACCCGATCGGTCGTTTTGCGTTATAGGACCCTGTTCCCCTAAATCAGACTTCCCGTAGTGGATTTTTATTATTTATGACTGTCGGGACGGGTGGTTCGGAATTTTGAAGAGTTTGGAGCAGTATAGGAACACTTAGTTCCTTAAGGTTTGCCTTTAAGGCCAAGTTTGACTTCGGTCAACGTTTTGAGTAAACGACCTTGTAATCGGGTTTCGATAGTTTCGGTAGCTTCGTGTGATAATTTCGAACTTGTGTGTATGTCCGGAATGGGTTTTGGATGACTCAGGAGCGTTTTGGCGCCCAATAGCGAAAATAGAGTTTCCTTAAGTTCGAATTGAGGTTTGGAACGTGTTTTTGTGTTATCGAGGTCCGAACGGAATTCCAAGACCTGGAATAGTTCCGCTTTGTCATTTATGACTTGCTTGCAAAATTTGGTGTCATTCCGAGTAGTATAGGTCGGTTCGGCGCATTGTTATCGAATTCAAGAATTTAAAGTTCTTATATTTGATTTTAGGGGTTTTGAGGTATGATTTTGAGTTTTAGCGTTGTTTTGAGTGTTCTAAAGGCTCGAGCGAGTCCTTATTATGATTTCGAACTTGTTGGTATATTTGGACGGGGGCTCGGGTGGGCCCAGGTGCAGCTCGGGCACCAAACGAAGCCAAAACCCAGCAATAAGCAGCTGTTGGTGCACCTGATCTGGTGTAACCGCACCTGCGGTTGCCCAGTCGCAGGTGCGAGACCGCTCCTGCGTTTCTTGCCTCGCAGGTGCAGCTTCAGGTGAGACTGCCCATTTCTCGCAAGTGCGGATAATATCCGCAGGTGCGAGCCCAGACCCCCTTGTCCAATTCTGCAGGTGTGGTATCCCTGTAGGCAGTGAGTACTTTTAAAACAAGGTACATAATCATTTCACCCCATTTCTTCCCCCATAGTCGACCTTGAGAGCTTGGAAAAGAGCCAAACGACTTAGCTACTGAAAGGTTAGTGAATTCTACTCTAATGTTAGTTTAATACATGAATTCCTAGGTAAATTAACCTCCTAATTAGTGAAAATCAAGGGTTAGAGTAAAAACCTTGAGCTTTATGAAATTTAGGGAATTACCCACTAATTAGCTATGAAATCATACAAAAGTCATATATTAATGATCCTTATGGTATGGGTAAGTATATCCTATGAGAATTTTCGGAATCCGAGCATGTGGGCCCGGGGTGTATTTTGGGATTATTCAAAGTAGGTTGAAATAACTACGTAATTAGGAAAATTTCATACTTTTGAGCATAGATTGATTCATGTATACCATATTTGACTAGTTTCTAGTCCTTGGGAGACGATTTTGGAGTTTCGGGCGCGTTCTTGACTCGGAGAGTAGGCTCGGCACGAGGTGAGTCTCCTTCCTAACCTTGTAAGAGGGAATTGTCCCCATTGGTGACTATAAATAATTGCATGTCCTTATTTGCGGGGGCTACGCACGTACGAAGTATCGAGAGTCCGTGCGTAGCTACTATCATGTTATGTCGGGTAGTTTTAGGACTCACAAGCATGCTTTTATGTTCCCTATATGTGACCCTAAATGTATATTGAGTTGCTTAGTATCCCTGAATTATTATGAGAATATTTAGGAAGTTTCATTCAGAAAATCACATTGCTTAAATTCTCGTCTTCAAGTATAACCTCTGTTAAATCTTCATAATTCTGTGTATGTATACGAGCGCATGTATGATTCGCGAGCGGGATAGCCCTATCATTATGTCAACCGCGTCGCATGTTCGATTCGCGAGCGGGGTAATAGATGCATCTATGGTTTGAACCGTTCGACCCTCGGCAGTGCACATTTATTTTCACGACGCTTCGGCTGTACGCTTTCGGCATACTATGTGCTATATATTTGACCGGGAGTTTTGTGATACTTGTATAAATTGATTCACGTAAGATTTAGTATATTATGTGTTAGTGAAATTTGACATGCAAAGGAAATTACAAATTTATACTTGATATTTCATGTCTTTGTGATTACTACGATTGCTATTCCTACCTAGCCTTTAATTAACTATATTATTTAGTTTTGACTCTAGTAAGTATCACGTCGACCTCTCGTCACTACTTCTTCGAGATTAGACGAGATACTCACTGGGTACATATTTGTTTATGTACTCATGTTACGCTTTTGTACTTAATTGTACAGGTTCTGAGGCAGATGCATCTGGGTATTCGTCCGGAGTTCGTCACTGACCTACAGTTGGTGTGGATTTCTCGGTGAGCTGCTCTCCTTGACGTTTTCTCTGGCAGCACCTTGGAGTTCCTCTTTTCTTTTGCTATGTCTGTTTATATTTCATCAGACAGTAGGGAAAACTTGTATTTTCTTTTGGATACTCGTTTCTATTAGATGCCCGTAGACTCGTGACGCCGGTTCCTGGCACACCTACGTAGTGGATATTATATTCTTTTGGGTTGTAATTATTAGTGGTGACTAATTTAGTTATTTTTTTCTTTATAGTTGTTTAAATCACTTGCTTATCTCGTAATTAAGTTCTAAAATTTCACAAGTATTGGAAAATGTTTGATAAGTTAAAAAGGGGATCACTCGTAATTAAGGTTGACTTGCGTGACATCGGAGTTAGACGCTATCGCGACCTAAACTAGAATTTAGATCGTGACAAATAAAATCCCCATTTTTGCCTCAATTTCCATTTTTGTTTACAAGTATATTACATATTTTGGTATTGTTTCACGGTGGAATTTGCAGCGATTTGAGCTACTGTTTCAGGGCCCTTTTTGCTCGCTTTTGGGTGGTTTTGAGAAGCTTCAATGGAGTTTAGGTGGGTTTATGGTGGCTTGGGGAAGATGAAGGCAGCGATCAGTTTCGTTTTTACGTTTTTTCTGCTGCCTTTCGTTCTTTTTTTTGGCTCTCTTTTAGATCCAGTTTTCGTTGTTTTTCTTTCTCTGCTTTTTTCGTTTCTTTTCCCAGTCATTTTTTTGTTCTCTGTGTGTTGTGTATTCAAAGAAGAAGAAAGGAAAAAGTCCTCCCTAAGAAAAAAGTGATCCCTTCCCTTTTTATATAAAGTGTGTGTGTGTTTTATAAGAAGAGAGAAAATTACCCTTTTTTTTTAAAGTGAGCATCTGTAAAATATTCTCTGTCATCATCACGTATGAGATGTGATTGTGGGGTGAGAAGGAATCTTATGTAGAAATTAAAAAACCAAAAATCAAAAAACCAGTGACATGTGTAAAATAAGTGATTTTCTAGTCTTTTTCTCGTGGTCCAAAATAAATAACTTTTTCGGATTTCAAAAATGAATTAATTATTATTTTTTTTATATTACCCTTGGAGTAAATAGTATTGGAGTATGTGTTTGGAGTATTTATATGAGATAATAAATGTTAATATGGTCAATTTCATTATTAATTAATGATAAAAGATGGATTTTTTAATCTGCGTGAAAACAGGTAAAAAATCACTTATTTTGGACCGGAGGGAGTAATAAATAAGAAAAATAATCTACTTCTATTAAATAAGTTAAAATTACTACACTCAAACCTCTAACTTAAAAATTCTATTAAACTTGATAAAACTATATTTTTGGAATCTTTTCTTTCCTTGTGAATGAAAAAATAAAATTAATACTCTAAAAATGTAACTCTTTTCTGTAGTTTTTAATTTTATCAAATAAATCTACTAAAGAGTGAAATAAAGGCTAAAAATCAAGATTAAACTTAGCAAATATTTACATACTAAACTGTGATGAAAAATTCAAAATAAAGTCAAAAGTTAGGTGTTCACATTATTAATTTAAATATTTTGAAGGACGTTTGTTCAAAAGGAAAAGGCATTTGCATAGATTGTACTTCAAGCAATAATACATAATATAGAACATTTTATTATGATATAAAATCTATATTACATGAACTATCAATTCTGTCTCGGTTTAATACTATTTTCTTATATTCTTTTCTCTGATTAATTCTTGCATTATTTTCTCACTTTGAAGAAGAAAATATAGATTTGTCTAAGATTATTTAGATTATGTATAGGATTCATTCAACTACTTTCATTAATTATGTTTCTATTATAAATTAATATTGTCCTAAAATTTTCAAGTGGCTTCTTTTTAGCTTACCACTTGGCTAAACCACATGCTTCACTGCCCTTCTTTTAATATAATATAGGTATAAATATAAATTTCCTAACATAATTTTTGGAACTCCATTTTTATTTCTGACACAAGTTAAATCTTTGATACATCCCCTGCATAATTTTAAATCTATTTACATGCATAACATTCCTTGATATAGTAGGTGTATATATTTGATTGAGTTATCTTAACATTAAAATTTAATAGTTGTATGACTATCCCCTATACAGTCAAACTACCCCATCATTATTTTTTTTAAAGTCAATTTACAAGTAACCTTTTCTAATGTTCATACAGTGAGCTTTCTTTTCCTTTTCAATTCAGGAATTAGGTTTACCAAGAGTCCCATCCTTATATATTTAGAATTTAGAAAAGATTTAGAAATTTCAATAATTGTTATAAATACTAAAAAGATTTCAATCAGAAGAAAGGGATGGATTCTGGTATTAGCAAATTATCAAGAGGAGAAGAGGTTATGTATGACCAGAGATTGTTCAATCAGGAGAAAGGGATTTCTGAATTAGGATTTGCCAATGATGATGCCTACAATGTCTATGACAAAGGCTTATTTACTGCTCAGCCTACTCTTTTATACAAACCCAATAAAGATCATGTTGATTCTGATATGCATGGAGTTGCTGATGAGCAGATCGTCAACACACATCGGTTTAAGCCTGACAAGGCATTTGCTGGAGCATATGACAAGGGTGATCCATTTGGTTTGGACCACTTCTTTACTGAAACCATGGCAAATATTGGGGTAGTGGAGGCACCATGAAGACCAGTCAAGGTTTGCTAAATTTGAATATTTGATCAATTTCGGCCACAACATAAACTTTTGTGGTTCTTTCCTTTTTTTGGTTGTACTAGTATTGTGTTACTAATCTTGGCAGGGGGTATGCAGAACTTTTCCTATGTATATTGCATTTACATAAATTAAAAAAATAAATTAGAAATATTTAATATCATTTTCCCACAAGTTGAAGTGCCTTGGCCCAATGGTTTAGTTTAATTTTAGTATAAACATTTAAAATATATTTCGTACGAAGTGATGTATGATGACTGTGTACGGACGAAATCGGAAAATCGGAGGAGTCCGATTTTGAAGTCTCTATTATGTTCCGAGCCCGAGCTCATGTTCGAGATGAAGTTCAAGTCCAATCTCAGAATGTGCACTTCGAGAAAGCACATCGAAGGGCCGGCACGACCTACCTCGAGGAAGTGCAAAATCGATGATAGTTAAGAAAAAATGGAAATTTTTCAAGGACACGTGGTTAGGACAGATAAGATTTGTAAGAGACAGTACAAATCTGTATTAGGCCGTTATACAGTTGTACCAATAGTATTCTTTGTCATAATTAGAAATGTACCATATTAGGATTTTCCCCTCCTATATAAAGGGACCCCAATCATTTTGTAAGACATCATTCACTGCAATAGAACATTCTACTCTGCCTTTTATCGTTTAACGTGCTCTTCAATTATTTCTCAGCTTTATTATTCTTCATTTATTGTCCATACTTTATTGCTACTAAACTGACCTCTAGACCCCAAGATCATCGAGCTCGAGGCCCTCGGTCCTTTAGCAAAATTAGTTTGGTTATCACATTCTTCTTGCTTACACTTATCATTTCTTGATTATTAACTAGTATTAGAGAAAATCACATATTTTTAGAACCACAAATCAAATATAATTATTAACACCATTTTCGAGGTAAACAGTTTTGCACCCACCGTGGGGCTAAAGATAATAGTGATTATTTTGGTGCTAGTTTCCTGATAACACACGTTATTCTTCACACTTTTTCTTGTCCAAAGATTCTTTGGTTTCAGGTCAAAATACGCCTAACTCAGCAAACGCACATGGAAACGACGGTCTCGGATTCCTTGGAGAAAATAGTGCAGCAACTTCAGGGGCGGTGTACCACCGCTCAACCCTGGGGTAGCACCAGCTCCTAACCCAGACGATCGACATTGGCTCTCATATTGTTGTGCATGTCGATTTGGGCACTGATATTGAAGGGAGTGTGCGCGAAGGGGACCAACATGACGCACAAAGAACACAAACTCGAGATGAAGTCAGCCTACAAGTAATCTTTGAAATGTTGCAAGCACAACAAGTTGCTATCGCTCAGCTACAGAGTCAGCAAAAGACTCCGAGCACAGCAAGACCAGAAACAGTTCCTCGAGTTGAGCCAGCGCCAGAAATATCAAGCAATAATGGGTCAGGAACTGACCCCATCATCATGAGGATGCTCGAGGAACTCACCAAGAGGATCGAGTCAGGAGAAAAGAAGATAGAGGACAACGACAAGAAAGTAGAAACCTACAACTCGAGAGGCGACCAGATCCCGGAGCACCACCGAGTGCGGCTCTGAAGCCCATTCCGAAAAGGTTTCGGATGCCCGACATCCCAAAATACAACGGGAACACAGATCTCAAAGAGCACATCACCATATACACTTGTGGTATAAAGGGGAACGACTTGAAAGACGACGGGATCGAGTCTGTTTTGTTGAAGAAATTTGGAGAAACGATGTCTAAGGGGGCCATGATGTGGTATCATAACCTCCACCGAACTCTATTGATTCATTTGCCATGTTGGCAGACTCATTTGTAAAGGCACATGCTGGTGCCATAAAAGTCGCTACAAGGAAGCCAGATGTTTTCAAAATCAAACAAAGAGAGAATGAGATGCTAAGGGAGTTCATATCCCGTTTCCAGATGGCGCGAATGGAGTTACCAGCCATCTCGGGTGATTGGGCCGTGCAAGCCTTCACCCAGGGACTAAATGAACGAAGCTCAATAGCTTCGAGGCAACTGAAACAAAATTTGATCGAGTATCCCGCCGTAACTTGGGCGGATGTGCACAACAGGTACTAGTCAAAAATCAGGTTCGAGGACGACCAATTGGGAGCCCCTCGGGCTCAGTGTATCCAAGCATGCAACTAGCAAACGAATCGAGAAATGCATAAAGGGAGCTGAGACCAAACAAGGAAAGGTATCAATCGTACATTGAAGACCGAAGAAACACTTCGCGGCGTAACATACCTCGAAATGATCGAAGAGAGGATTGAGGTCAAAGTTCTCGGGGACTCATGAGCAAGGCCGGGTTTGAAAGACATTCGAGACCGATAGAGGCACCCCGATTATCAGAATACAACTTCAACATCGATGCCTCGGATATCGTATCTGCTATTGGAAAGATTAGGGACACCATATGGCCCAATCCCATACAGTCTGATCCTTCTCAAAGGAACCCCAACATAATGTGCATGTATCATAGCACTCATGGTCATAGGACAGAGGACTGCAGACAGCTTCGAGAGGAGGTAGCCCGATTGTTCAACGAAGGGCACCTTCGAGAGTTCCTCAATGACCAGGCCAAGAACCATTTTTGAGAGAGAGATGCAAACAAGAAGAATGAACTAGAAGAGCCCCATCATGTAATTCACATGATTATCGGAGGAGTCGACGTACCATAGGGACCCATATTCAAACGAACAAAAGTATCCATCACAAGGGAAAAGCGGACTCGGGACTACATTCTTGAGGACACCCTCACATTCAGCGAGGAAGATATTGAGGCCTTATCTCAGCCTCATAATGATGCACTGGTAATTTCTATCCTTTTAAATAAAGTTCAAGTTAAACGTGTGCTCGTGGATCCAGGTAGTTTGGCCAATATAATCAGGTCGAGGGCCGTGGATCAACTCGGGCTGCTCAACCAATCATACCCGCCTCTCGTGTCCTAAATGGATTCAACATGGCGAGCGAAATAACAAAGGGGGAAATCATCCTCCCAGTCAACGTGGCCGGAACCATACAAGTCACCAAGTTTCATGTCATCGAAGGTGACATGAGGTACAACGCTTTACTTGGAAGGCCATGGATTCATAGCATGAGGGCAGTGCCATCAACTCTTCATCAAATGATGAAGTTCCCGACAAAGGATGGCGTGAAAAAAGTATACGGAGAGCAGCATGCGGCTAAGGAGATGTTCGCAGTGCATGACCTGGCACCGTATCGACGCCACCCACCTCGGAGAAGTCGAAAGACAAACAGGTAGCTAAATAGCAATCACAGCCCATACCCTCGGTTGAGCCCGAGGGACAGGTGATCGATGATGGGTGGTCGAGGATGGAGAAGAATACTTCCTCACCCCTCGAGCCTCTGTTGCCCCCGAGGAATCAGATGCAACGAAGTCCACAGTCGAAGAGCTCGAGCAGGCCGTATTGATCGAGCATCTTTCAAAACAAAAGGTATACCTGGGAACGGGATTAACCCCCGAACTCAGGAAAAACTCATTCAATTTCTTATTGATAACATTGATTGCTTCGCTTGGTCCCATTTAGATATGACAGGGATCTCACCGGAGATAACCACTCATCGACTAAATGTCGATCCCAGGTTCAAACCGGTGAAGCAAAAAAGTAGACCTCGATCCGAGGTAAAGCATGCATTCATCAAAAATGAGGTAACCAAACTTCTCAAAATAGGATCCATTAGGGAAGTGAAATACCCCGAATGGACAGCTAACGTAGTGGTAGTCCCTAAAGATTCCTTCCTACTGCCAAACATCGACCGTCTAATCGATGCTAAGACTGGCCACGAGATCCTTACTTTTCTCGACGCCTACTCCAGGTACAATCAAATTCAAATGAACCCATAGGAACAGGAGAAGACTTTGTTCATCACGAAGTATGGCACATATTTCTATAATGTAATGCCCTTCGGGCTAAAAAATGCGGGAGCAATATATCAACGCCTAGTTAATAAAATGTTTGAACATCAAATAGGAAAATCTATGGAAGTTTACATTGATGACATGCTAGTTAAGTCCATGCACGCAGAGGACCATTTGACTCATTTGCAGGTGACGTTCGATATCCTAGGAAGGTACAACATGAAGCTCAACCCCGAGAAATGCGCTTTCGGAGTCGGATCGAGAAAGTTTTTGGGCTTCATGGTGTCGAACAGAGGAATCGATATTAACCCCAATAAAATTAAAGACGTCAAGGAGATCACCGTGGTGAACAATGTGAAAGTCGTGCAGCAGCTGACCGGGTGGATAGCAACCTTAGGCCGATTTTTCTCGAGGTCTTCAGATCAGATTCATCATTTCTTCTCCCTGCTCAAGAAGAAGAACAACTTCGAATGGACCCCGGAATGTCAACAAGCCTTGGAAGAATTAAAACGGTATCTCTCGAGCCCACCTTTGCTCCATACTAAGAAGGAGGATGAAACTCTATATTTATATTTGGCTGTGTCCGAGGTAGCGGTAAGTGGAGTGTTGGTTCGAGAAGAACAAGGTATGCAATTCCCTGTCTATTATGTAAGTCGGACCCTAGGAGATGCTGAAACCAGGTATACACACTTAAAAAAATTAGCCCTTGCATTAGTAAGTGCATCTAGGAAGTTGAAACCATACTTTCAATGTCATCCTATATGTGTATTAACTACATATCCACTTCAAAACATCTTGCATAAGCTCGAATTATTGGGCCGATTGGCCAAATGGGCCATCGAACTCGGAGGGTATGATATCGAATATTGACCTCAAACGACTATCAAGTCTCAAATTTTGGCAAACTTCATGGTCGGTTTTATGATTGCCCTCGTACCCGAAATAGAGAAAGAACTCTTGTTAAAGACGGGCACATCATTGGGAGTATGGACCTTATTCACTGACGGTGCCTCGAATGTGAAAGGGTCCGGGCTCGGTATAGCTCAAAAACCGCCTACGGGAGGCATAATTAGAAAATCCATAAAAACTTCAAAATTGACTAACAATGAGGTCGAGTATGAAGCCATGATTGCAGGTCTCGAACTAGCCAAGGGCCTAGGAGCAGAGGTTATCGAGGCAAAATGTGACTCTCTTTTGGTGGTTAACTAAGTAAATGGAAGATTCGAGGTTCGAGAAAATAGGATGCAAATATACTTAGACAAGCTTCAAGTGACATTGCATCGCTTCAAAGAGTGGACCCTGGTCCACATACCTCGAGAATAGAACAGCGAGGTCGATGCACTGGCAAACTTGGGTTTGTCTGTTGAAGAAGATGACATAGTCCCGGGGACTGTCATACAACTATCAAAGTTGGTGATCGAAGAGGGCCATGTAGAAATCAACTCAATGAGTCCAACATGGGATTGGAGGAAAAAGTACATATACTACTTGAAACATGGGAAGCTCCCCACGGACCCAAAAGAATCGAGGGCCCTTCGAGCCAAAGCAGCTCGATTTTCACTCGACGAGAATGGAACATTGTATAGGAGGACCTTCGACGGACCATTGGCAGTATGCTTGGGACCGGGGGACATTGATTACCTGTTACGAGAAATCCACGAAGGCACTTATGGGAATCATTCTGATGCCGATTCTCTAGTTCGTAAGGTGATTAGAGCGGGATATTACTGGGATAGCATGGAAAAGGACACCAAGAAATTTGTTCGAAGGTGTGATAAATGCCAACGATTTGCACCAATGATTCGTCAACCCGGTGAACAACTACACTCGGTCCTATCACCATGTCCATTCATGAAATGAGGAATGGATATCTTCGGCCCCCTACCAAGGGCGCCAAGTAAAGCTAGATTTATCTTATTTATGAATGACTACTTCTCAAAATAGGTAGAAGCGCAGGCCTTCGAGAAAATAAGAGAAAAAGAAGTCATCGACTTCATATGTCGATTCAGGATTCCCTCCAAGATAACATGAGACAATGGGAAGCAATTACTCGGCAGAAAAGTAGTGAAGTTCCCCAAAGATCATAAAATCAAAAGGATCTTATCAACGCCTTATCACCCAAGTGCAAACGGCCAAGCCGAGTCCACAAAAAAACTATCATTCAAAACTTAAAGAAGAGGATAGATAATGTGAAGGGGAAGTGGAGAGAAGTATTGCCCGAGGTACTATGGGCACATCGAACGACGTCAAAGTCAAGCATGGGAGAAACCCCATTTTCTTTGGTATGTGGGTCCGAGGCATTGATACTAGTCGAGGTGGGGGAACCGAGCGTCAGATTTCAGCATGCCACTGAGGACTCAAACAACGAGGCCATGAACACCTCCCTCGAGATACTAGATGAAAAGTGTGAGGCCGAACTTGTTCGAATGGACGCTCAAAAACAAAGGATCAAAAGGTACTACAACAGAAGAACAAACCTTCGATACTTCGGAGTTGGGGACTTGGTTCTAAGGAAAGTCACCCTCAACACTCGCAACCCAAATGAAAGGAAGCTAGGCCCTAGTTGGGAAGGACCGTACCATGTCCTCGGAGAAGTAGGTAAAGGATCCTACAAGCTTAGTGTATTGGTAAAATGAGCTTCACATGTGTAATAAATATGATGACTCAGCAATCTATGTGGAGCAATGATAACACGACAACTGGACGAGACTTTATGAAGAGGTACGAGACAAAGAGGAACGGAATAGCATACCCCACGGGGTAATCAGATACGGGAATCTCAACCTAATTGGGAAGATGAAGAGACACGGTTTGAATGAATTAAGGCAAAATACAGGGCAGATTCGGGGATCTTCAATTAATGAGCCAAACATTACATAATCTTCACGCAATAGTTACGATTAATCATTGTAACATTACATTAATGCCATTATTAGTCATTAATGCTCAATCACTGAAAATAGTAGACGTTATATTAAGGAATTCCCTATAAAGGGGAGTAAAATATAACTTGTAGAGGAACGTTCGAACCACTATTGAAATATACTTACTTTCTGCGCATCTTTATTGAATTCTATTTACGAATTTACTTAAAATTATTTCCATATTCTCTTGGTTATCAGAAACTCGTGTTCTTCTTAAAATAGCTTTGGTAGAGAATCTAATTCTTTGGTTAAACAAATTAGTTCTGTTATCGGGAATCTGATAATCTCTGTTTTTTCTCAAGTAACATTCTATGAATTATGTCGAACGCCAACGACAAGAACCAACAAAGGGTTGGAACCCCAGTTCCATCACCTTCAGGATCTCCACGAGGCTCAAGGGAACATTCCCTAGAGAGATCTACGACCCAAAAAAATAATCACAATGGAAATGAACAAGCGGGAGAACAAGATCCTGTAAAACAAATGGTTAGTGAATATGTGACTCAAGCCTTGCAAGCTTTCACGAGGGGACTACCGGCTGCATCACCTACACCTCCTCCTAACAACACCGCAACTGTGGAAAATCCACAATCCGGATTGGAAAACTCAGGAAGTATAGACACTCCAAATGAGTCCCTCGAAGCAAGACCGGGTATGTCTAATAATCCAGAATTACAATATTTATTACTAACTTTGAAGAAACAGGTGAAGGAACAAAACGATCGAATCGAACAAATTCCTGGAGTACCACCTGTCATCAAAGGCATTAACGTTGATAGATATTCTCAACAACCTTGGAAGCCAAGTGCAGCACCCTTGCCTATTCCCAAGAAATTAAAAATGCTTGATATTCCTAAGTATGACGGGACAACCGATCCACGTGATCATGTAACTGCTTTCACTACAGGAGTAAAAGGCAACGATTTGACTAAATAAGAAATTGAGTCAGTTTTGGTCAAGAATTTTGGAGAGACACTCACCAAAGGAGCACTAACATGGTATTCTCTTATACCCAAAAATTATATTTACTCTTTTGCTGAGCTTGCAGATTCTTTTATAAAAGCACATTCCGGTGCACAAAAAGTCAAAAAAAGAATGGAAGACATATTCAAAATAAAACAAGGAGACGCGGAGTTGCTTCGTGAATTTGTAGACAGGTTTCAACGAGAAAGAATGCTGCTACCAAGGGTACCTGACAATTGGGCAGCAATGGCATTTGCAAGAAATTTAAATGACAAAAGCTCAGAAGCTACGAGAAGACTCAAGGAAAGCTTAAGAGAATTACCAGCCACGACATGGAACGATGTCTATAATAGGTACAGTACCAAGCTACGAATAGAAGAAGACACCATTGCTCAATCAAAAGCTGAAGATCAAACCAGTTCTAGACGCTCCGAACCAGAAAGGAGAATAGGTACGACCCATATATGGGACCTTCGGGACGAGAAACTCATTCCAGGGTTGAAAACGCACGGTCAGAATATAGACCGTCAAGTAGAGATACGAGCTCATCCTCCTCAAGATCCAGAAAGGATCGGGATAGAGGTAATACGAGAGTTGGAGATTACAACTTCAATGTAAGTACTTCTGAATTAATTACAGTACTAAGAAATATGGGCGATAAAGTTCGATGGCCCAAAGAAATGAGATCGAACCCAAACAGAAGGAATCCGGACTTCTGGTGCGAATTCCATAACGATCATGGACACAGAACATAAGATTGTAGATTATTGCAAGGTGAGGTAGAACAATTATTAAAACAGGGCTATCTAACAGAACTATTTAGTGAAAAAGGTAAACAGGCATATATGAAGAACAGGCAAGAGCCCCCAAAACTACCATCTGCGAAGAGAACAGTGAATATGATACACGGAGGATAGAAGGTGAACGGAGTAGTCAGCAAAAGAACAACAAAATTCACAATTACACACGGGAAGAAGACTCGTGAAGACATGGAAGCAGACAATATATCATTCGACGAAGCAGATGTCAACGGATTGCTGCTTTCTCACAACGACGCACTGGTAATATCCCTACTTATACATGACACTAACGTAAAAGAGTGTTGATTGATCCAGGTAGCTCAGTCAACATCATTTTGTTGAGAGTTGTGGAAGAAATGCTAATGGAGGATCGAGTAATCCCAAAAGCACGAGCCTTATCTGGGTTTGACAACTCTACAGTCATAACAAAAGGGGAAATTGAGCTTAGTACTTATGCAGAAGGAGTAATAAAAAATATGAAATTCCAAGTCATAGATACCGATATGTCTTACAACGTAATCATAAAGAGACCATGGATCTACGATATGGAAGCAATACCATTTACTTTACATCAGGTAATTAAATTCCCTTCCAAATGGGGGATTCAACATATCCGAGGCAATCAGAAGACTTCGAGGAATATAAATTCAGTAGCACGCTCTAACAAAAAAGAAGTAGAGGAAGAAGTCAAAAGACGAGAAAATCACTCAAACAAGTACGGAAGAAACTGGTACCCAAATAGGTACGGAAGAAGGTAGCCACGAGAAGGTGAACCAAATAACCACATAGGCAGCATCAAAACATACGGACATGGATTCCAGACCTGATGTCATTCAGGAGCCGGAAGAAGACGAGCATATTAAAACAACTACTGAGGAGATCGAAGCTATTCCACTGTTCGAGCAAGAGCCTGAGCAAAAAGTTCACATAGGCACGAGGCTAAGCTCCAACAGACGAGGTAAGTTAATTGAATATCTAAAAGCTAACGCAGATTGTTTTTCTTGGTCCCATTCAGACATGACAGGTATACCTCCGGAAGTGATGACTCATAAACTAAATGAAGATCCATCCTTCGTACCTGTCAAGCAAAAGAAAAGAAAGCAAGGAAAATTCAAGAACCAAGTGATCTATGAAGAGGTACAGAAACTCTTGGAAATTGGTTCAATACGTGAGGTAAAATATCCCAATTGGTTAGCTAATACTGTAGTGGTACCCAAAAAGAATGGTAAATAGAGAGTATGCGTAGATTACACCAATTTGAATAAAGCATGCCCTAAAGACTCATTTCCATTACTGCACATAGATGAAATGTTGATGCCACTGCAGGTCATGAATTGTTAAGCTTTCTAGATGTGTATTCTGGTTATAATCAGAATAAAGCAGAGTATGAAGTTTTCATTGCAGGGCTTGAACTGGCACGAGAACTCTCAATTGAGCAGATCGTGATCAAAAGTGACTCTCAACTAGTGGTGAACTAGATGCAGGGGACTTATACCGCTAGAGAGGCTCGGATGCAATAATATCTGGAAAAGGCACGAGACCTAGCAAGGCAATTCCAGTCACGGAAAATTATACAAATACCCAGGGAGGAAAATGCAGAAGCGGATGCATTGGCTAACCTCGCAGCAGTTACCGACGTAACGAATAAAGACAATGCAATTGTCATACACCTATTTCATTCAGCAATCAACCAGGACAAAAATGAGGTAACATTTAATAACTTAACCTAGGATTGGAGAAACGAAATTGTAAATTTTTTGCAGAACAGTATCGTGCCTGATAATAACAAGGCAGCTCAAGCACTTCGCCGGAAAGCTGCACGGTACTGCCTAGTTCGTGAAACTCTATACCGTAAAATGTTTGGAGGTTCCCTAGAGAAATGACTTGGACCCAATCAAATGGAGTATGTGATGAAGGAAGTGCACGAAGGACACTGCGGAAACCATGCAGGAGCAAGATCCTTAGTCAAAACCCTAATCAAAGCAGGGTATTATTGGCCTAAAATAGAGGAAGATGTCGAGAACTTCGTAGCCAAATGTGAGAAATGTCAGTGGTATGCCAACAATATGCACCGTCCAACAGAATTACTCCACCCAGTGGTGTCACCATGGTCGTTCATGAAATGGGGCATGGATATAGTGGGACCCCTTCCCCCGGCTAAAGGAAACGTACGATTATTACTCGTGTTAACTGATTATTTCACAAAATGGGTGGAGGTAGACGCTTTTAAACAGGTGCGAGAAAAAGAAGTGAAAAGCTTCATATGGAGACACATAATATGATGCTTTGGAATACCAAAGGAGATCGTATGTGACACTGGACCGCAATTCATAGGCTCACAAATCATAGAATTCTTCGAACGCTGGCAAATCAAATGAATCACTTCATCACCATATCACCATGTGGCTAATGGGCAAGCCGAGTCAACGAACAAAGTAATCATCAATAACCTAAACGGTTGGAAAAAGCCAAGGGAAACTGGCCTGATAAGCTATCGGCAGTATTATGGGCCTACAGAACTACTACAAAAACAGCCACGGGAGAAACTCTATTTGCGCTTGTTTACGGTTCAGAAGCTTTAATACCAGTGGAAATCGATGAACCAAGCACAATGTTCATAACAGCAACGGAAGAAACAACCAATGACGAGTTAAGGACAAATCTGGATTTGCTCGAGCAAAGGAGGGAAGCTGCACTATTAGAGCCCAAAAACAAATTATAGAGCGATATTACAATAGAAAAGCTCACCTCAGATATTTTAAAATTGGGGACTTCGTTCAAAAAAGTCCAATCAAAAAAGGAAACTAGTGCAGGAAAGCTAAATCCAAATTAGGAAGGACCTTACAAAGTCTGTGGCATCGCTGGAAAAAGGCGCTTATGAGCTGCAGACTATGGACGGCAGGATATTACCAACTAGTTGGACTGCTGTTAATTTGAAGAAGTATTACTTCTGAGTAAAAGGAATACCTCCGGTCATGTATCATTATATTCGATTTTAATTTTGAACAGTTACAATTATACTAACTTTTTTAGATGATAGGCAAAAAGCTAACACATCACCAGATGATGATATTATACCTGCATAGACACGAGGAAGTAACTGAATTCCCGGTTTAGGGTTACAACTTTCTGATGGACGTTCTTAAGGGTTAATCAGTCATCATCTAAAAACTATATACCTTCGAGTCCCGTATGTTTTTTCTTTTTCAAGAAAAGGACCACAAGGAAGGAATAGTCAAGTGCTCGAGATTTTATTCTTCAAAAGCTCAAACACTTGAGGGACTATACAGTATGGAAGGCAAAGAAGAAGCAAAGAAGACTATCAAAAAGTCAAAGCTCAAGCTTGAAGATCCATCTTTCTAAACAAGTCAAGGACCATGAGCAAAAGACAAAAGCACAAAGCCTGATTCAGAAACCTATACCCTCGTAATATAAATGAATGTTTCCAAAAATATATTCGTAAATGTAAACGAGTGTTTAGGTTAAAGGCAGAATATTAGATACGGATAAAAATACACATCCTTGTACTTAGTCAAAAACTATTGTAAATAAAAACAGTTACGACAACATCCTTGTACTTATTCAAAAACTGTTGTAAATAAAAACAGTTACAGATGAAAAAGGCATTATCCTTGTATTTATTCAAAAGAATGTTGTAAACAGAAACAGTTACGGGTAAAAATTCATACCCTTATATTTATTCAAAGAATATATAAAAACACTGTTATAAATGTAAACAGTTATTTCCTTGTATTAATTCGAAAGAACTGTTGCAAAAAGAAAAACAATTACGAAGTACAAGTTCATATCAAATCTGTTGAAAGAAAAAACAGTTGCAAATGAGTGGACTATACACGAACACATGTAAAATATTACGAAAGTTCAAAATAATACAAAAACTTTCTTCAAAACATGGTTAAGAAAAACATGTGAAATTCCTATCTCTCTTTTGTATATTTACACCATTATGAAATTGAGACGTCTTCTTCATTAAGTGTCGATCAAAAAAGGGCCCTCTTTTATAAATCGTGCCTATTACGAAAAGGTACAAAAAATCTAAGCATTTCTTAATGCAAAGTCAGAAACCNGAGTGGGGAGTCCTATTCCCTCAAGCTAAAGTTAGGCCAAACACTTACCTCAATTTCTCATGCCACTCACTGCTCAATTACCTTTCCTTTTGAATTCACCTCTAACTTGCTCGAATCTAATCACAATTAACTTAATATCATTAACTAATGCTAACGGAACTAACTTTATTGAAAAATATAAATTTTCCTAAGTTTTCTCAAAAAAAGTGAAAACCCGACCCCGGGCCCGCTTGGTCTAAACTCGGGGTTCGGACCAAATTACGTTTACCCATTCACCCACGAACCCAAATATACAATTAATTTCGAAATCCGACCTCAATTCGAGGTAAAGATTCGATTTTTATAAAATTCTCTAATTCTACACAAACCCACAATTTTTACCATGAAAATTCTTAATTTTTGATTTAAAAGTGATGAAAAATAATGGGTAATTGAAGGAGTAAAGTTTAGAATTGATTACCTATGA
>ML285140.1:9229-28945 GCA_005239495.1 Nicotiana undulata
GGGGGGGGGGGGGGGGGGGGGGGGCAGCCTCGATCTCCGAAGACTCGAGGACTTTTCCCGAGTCCTTCTCCAAGACCCCCTGAGGCAAGACCTCATCAACCACCACTGATTCAGCGAACTTTGGGGCCTCGATTGTTTTCTTCACTCGGGCCACCAGTATGGAGCCGTCGTCTTCTTCTTTTTCTTCTTCCCTTAGCCGCTGAAGTACATCCGCGGGAAGGGAAACAATATCTATCTTCGACTTGCGAACGGAGTTTATCTTGGGTTTTGGGACCCCAGAGGTCGAGGTCCTTTTCCTCTTATTATCCTTCACCGGTTTCGGAACCGGAGCCGAAGTCTCCTCCTCGCCAGATGGGGGCCTCATGACCGCATCCTTGACCAGGCCTGCACACGAGAAAATTGATTAAGTAAAAGAAAGGCATCTTAATCGAATTATCAAATACACAAAAAGTGGAATTACCATGATTCTTGGCCTCCCATTGGCCCTTAGCTAAATTGCGCCATGAGCGATCGACGTATGTAGAGGTCGAGGACATGTTCCGAACCTAGATCTCGAGGTCGGGAATCGTACGGGGCATCCAAGAGATCGCTATATCTCGAAAAAGGACATCAATGAGAAAAGGAAAAAGAACAAAATAATACTTGAAAGCTAACAGTGAAGCGCTACTTACGTTTCATGTTCCATTTCTCAGGAAATGACATCTTCTCAGCCGAAATGAGTTCGGAAGTCTTCACTCGAACGAATCGGCCCATCCAACCTCGGTCCTTGTCTTCGTCTATGCTCAAGAACAACGTTTTGGTATCCCGACATTGGAGTTTTATCAACCCGCCCCGATAGAGACGAGGGATATACAATCTGATAAGGTGATCGGGGGTGAAAGGGAGCCCCTCGACCTTGCTCATGAAGAATCGGAGTAGAATAACAATTTTCCAAAAGGAAGGATGGATTTGGCGTAGGGTTATTTGTCATTGACGACAGAAATAAAAAATGACGGGGTCGAGGGGGACCAATGTGAAAGTGTAAGTGTAAGCACTTAGAAACCCTTCCACATGGGTAGTGATGTCCTCTTCGGAGGTCGGGATCACCACCACTTTATCCTCCTAGTTGCAGTCTTTCTTCACCAACTTACGGTATCCCTCAGTTATCGAGCATATATACCTCGACACTGGCTCGCACCAACCAGTAACCGACGAGGCCTTATCGGTTTTGAAATTAGAGTTTAACGCGCACCCCCCAGGGATGCACTCTTCAAGACGGGATTCCACCGGCGTTTTCCCGCCGGCCGATTGAGAAGACGAAGCGGCTTCTTTTTGTGGGAGTGTTTTCGATGTTCTTGCCATTTTTGTATGAGTTTGAAGAAAGAAGAAAGTAATAAGACTTGATGTTTGAGAAATGATTAGCAACAAAATCTAAAGATTTTGTGAAGAGGGAGAACTTAGGAGATGTAAAAGCCTTGGAGATTAGAGGAAAGTAAAAGTAAAATTTGAATCAATGTGAAGAGGGCCTATTTATGGGATTCGCAGCGATGATTCAAATGCCCTAGTGGCCGACCACCAACTGACACTCATTGATGATTTGGGGAACTATACCGACGGGAAGCTTCAGCCACTTTCGTCGCTTACGTCACCAGAATGACGTCAAAACAGGTCGAGGTAAAAAATCAAAGACTCAATTCGTTTCTTGTCATTACACTCTGTCGCGCCCCCTTTTTCCCCCAAACTTAAGTGCGAGAGATCAAGTTTATGACATTTCGGACAACTCTTTTTGAAGGTAAAAAAGGGTTCAAAGGAAGAGTCGCCACCTAACGATTTTGATGGTGCGTTAGGGCACCTTGAGTAATTAACTCATGAAACTAGTTTGCGTTACCAGAGATTTGGGTAAGGGCTTGAAGTTATCCCAAGGGAAAGGTATTAGGCACCCTCAGGATCCACAACTGTGGTTTCCGGCCAAATGGTTTTCGTGAATTCGGACAGTAAGCAGATATAAGAGGGGATTTCAAACAAGTATTGATGTTTATTAGAAAGTTGAAAACAATCAAAGTAAATATTTGAGAAAAAGATGTCCTAGGTTTAAAGTAATACAGATCACATCAATGCAATACCCGATAGGCATAGCTACACGTGGTATTAGCGCAACGGTCATCATATCCATATTCTACCCTTTACCACCCCGTGAGGGTATTTAAAACGTGTGTTGGTCACGAACTCTATTGCGTGTTATTACCCGTCCCATCCTATCAATCCCGGAGGAGGCTAGGACTAATATTCCTAAAGGGGAAGTACTAGGCTGAACCCTTAGGTTTAAAGGACAAAATGGTAAGAGACAGGCAAGAACAGTTAGGACTGCAAACAGAAGGGAAACAAATAGATGCAAATTCAAGGCTCAGATACTCCTCCACGAGTTACACACATAATAAGCACGACTAAAACACAAGTAAGGTCTTTAAATTCAGATCCTAAGATAGGAGGGCTACAAGTGAATACAATAGCGAGACAAATTACTTACTGAATTTTAGCAAAAGAAATAACCTGGTCAATTTTAAACTTCCATAAGCTAAGTTATGCACAGAGGAAAACAATTTTTAGTTTTACAAATGTTGATACCTAAGGCTTGCCTAGGTGTGTGGAAATACTCCAGGAAATAGTGAATAGACAGAGTGAATCTGTTTTAGACTTAGAGGTGATTAAACTAATGTGGATGCAGTGCCTTACAAAACACGATATCTAAATGCATACAGGGGTAAAATGATGCAAACCTATGCAGGCTTTTCTAAATGCACAAAACGTTTTCAGAAATCAGAATCTATTATTAGCGAGATTTGAGTATTAACAGAAGGTACAAAGACACAATGTCATTAAGTTGCTGGACCTAGCACATGATTTCTAGATGTTCACGGCAACATACTTAACATAGGATTATAACACAGACGACATGAGCATGCTGAAATGAAATCTTAAAGTAACATGATCTCTAATGCAAATATTGACAATTAATGTTATTATTTTACCTAAAATAGGATTTCTAGATGTAATAATTATGAACATGCAGATGCAGTAACACTGTGACAACCATTTTATAGTTATTTTAACTACGACCAGGATTTCTGAATGAGGCATTTGTGAAGATGATGCAGCGATTATAACAGCTTTTACTGAACATGATTCTCTAAGAGGACATGAGTAAAGTGTACATGCTGAGGTAAATAGACCTAAAAACATGGAGTCTAGTGCATGCATGGCAAATATTTCTAAACATGTGATTATTGCACACATAAGTAAAATAAACCCTATAAGCATGTTCTCTACCCGTAATTATACTAAGCAGGCATAACCCACCCATTTCACTATCCAACCCCAGAGTTATTTTTACAATTAATTATTACAGACCAACGTTCATAAATTACATAAATGAATAAGAAAATTAAGAAGTTATACTATAGGGAGCCTAACAGTAGGCCCAAGTATCCAGATCCAAACATGCCATACGCCATAACCTTTTGTAACCCATGTGTGTCAGAGTTCCTAAGGATCTCAGAGGATCCCAGGCAGTGCTCACACCCAAGTTCCCTAGACAGGAATGAGTAAGTGCAGTGTGGAATGCCAGCCTTGTGTGTCAGAGTTCCTAAGGATCTCAGAGGATCCCAGGCAGTGCTCACACCCAAGTTCCCTAGACAGGAATGAGTAAGTGCAGTGTGGAATGCCAGCCTTGTGTGTCAGAGTTCAATAGGTACTCAGATGGTCCCAAAGGCAGTGCTCACACGAAGGGGGATGAACTTAGCAACTAAGAGTAGTGAAATGTGCTCATAACTTAAAGGAGTTGAGTTTGAAAAGTAGCTTTGAAATAACTGTTTTGAAAATAGTTTCAGAGAACAACATGTGTTTTATGAAAACTAGTCTAAAGGAAAGACACAGGATAATCACAACTCGGAAGACATGCAGAGTTCAGGGAGCAAACACAAACAAGGATAGGGGAATTAGGGGACAAATAGGTCACATAGTTGAAGCATACTTGCACACAAATAGTCCTTAGGATAGTATTACAAGGTTTAAACAATCACATCATAGTTACCACAAAAAATTTTAAGGCCAAGAATCTAACAGTATTAGATTGAGGGAGTGTAGTCACATATTAGGTCCGAGATTAGGATTACATAATAACTAAACATGATGTGCATGCTTATAATGTTAAGGGGTCAGAAGGTATGGCAGGGTCATGATGAAAGCATATAAGAGAACACTGGACATGCTAAAATAAGAGGAAGAGTAGTCACATAGACGAACATGTATGTTAGCTTCCTAGGAGTCAGGCAGAATCATGGTGAATCACATAAGGAAAAGCAACAGACAAGTTAGACTAAGGGGGAAAAGGGGAATCACATAGACAAGTAGACATGATAAACATAAGAGACAATATAAACGTGCTAATTGCAAGGCAATCAGTAGAACCACAAGTAGAAGCATGAGAGAAATAAAAGGAATCTAAATACGATCAGGAACATGTTGTTTTGGGTACTATAAACTTAAACTAGAAACATACCAGTTTGAATGCAAGATTGAATGCAAAGTGAAGAGCAGTAAAATGAAGAATAGTAGAGCAACAGTGTGTAGATGCAACATAACAGTAGAGCAGTAGTGCAATAGAATAATAGAATCACTCAGTTTTGTCTTGCATCCAACTGAGTTGCAAGTAACAGCAAGAGAGACAAAAGAGGATGTGTGTGAAAGCAAGAGAGAATTCAGAACAATATGAGTGCTCTGTGTTTTCGTTCTTTTTATATGCTAAAGAGTGTAGCGTATTTATAATGCTGAAAACGAGTAAGGAAAATAAGGTAAGGAGCACTAGTTTTAGCATAATTATGGAAACAATACTCAATCAGTATCCATTAAAGACATGGACTCCCTTTAATTAGGGAGTCAAGTTCAAACGGGATAATCAGAGTTAAATAAGGAAAATGAATCAACTTATGAACCGATTTTACCCCAATAGGGGCAGTAATTTCACGTGGCATATAATAAAGGTAAAATACAGAATGTTTCAAACAAGGAAAATGTAGATTGCACATAAATAGGGGAGAATTCGATTTAGTTCTGAAAATCAGTCAAAGAATCACGGATGAGACTGAAGATCTCAAGGAATCAGTGCTAATTAGGGAAAGCATCTCACAAACAAGGAAGCAATTCAAAGATCAATACATAATTATAGGAGATACACACAAAGCATAGATTCAAAGAAAAATGTCACAACTTCGCGGAAAGATGCATAAAATCAATGGAGTATTTAGGTAAACAAGTAGTCAGACATAATAATCATCAAATAGCACGGGAATCAGAGAAATCCTAAACAGGAAGTCATAGAATAGTAGAAGATTAAACCCCTAACAACAAAATTAGAACAAGAATCACAGAGAATACATGGATGGTTTCACAGAAAATGAACACACATAAACACATAATCAAAACGGGCTAGAAAGAATTAGGGCTTTTCAGCATAATAACTCAGACATCGAGGAAACATAAGAGAATAGTTCAAAACACAGTAGAAATTACTAAACGCTAGAAGTAAAACCGTTTTGAAAGGGGGTTAAGAAACCCTAGTTTTAAAATTGAAAGATCGTTAAAGATGGGGGTTTTTCAGAGACAAAACATGTGAAGAAACTTCATAATACTGTAGATCTAGAGTAAATCTAAAATATATCGAAAGACATAGGTTAGGGTTTCGTGGAACCCAAGGAAGTGGGAAGAACCTCAGAGACGGCACCGACTTAAGCCGGAATAGGTTGTAGACCTTACTCAGACGGCCGGGGAGGCCGGAAAGTGGCATGGGACCATGGGACCATGGGAGGCAAGATAACCGCTCCGAGCTCGCCCGAGGACCCCAGGGTATCACTGGAACGGTGAGGGGTAGGTGGATAACCAAAGGACGGTAAAGGACCATAGTTTCCGGTGAGAGAGCTGGCCGGAGAAAGGTGAACAGAACCCATCGGAGGAGAGAAGTCAATGAGACTTCTAGAGAGAGTTAGAGAGTCATCGAGAGAGGTAGAGAGAGTGAGTCTTGGAAAATGAGGGGTCGATGGGGGGTTTGGTTGAGTTAATTAAGGAAAGTTGAGTCTGGACCGTTGATCTTGTGTGATCAACGGTTCAGATCAACACGGGGGTTAGGCCGGGTAGGATTATTTAGCTGGGCTGGGTCGATTGGGCTAGCTAAGATCAGGTGGGGTTGGGTTGGAAGTGGTTAGAATTTAAAATAAGAATAGGCCAAATGTTAAATACCCAACTTAAATAAGATAATTAATTAATTAAATAGCTGATAATTGTGTAAAACAAAGTTAAAACCAAATAAATGAAATTAGGATGATTAACTAATATAAAAATATAAAAAATGATTAGTTAGTTATTTAAAAAAGGTATAAATGCATATTTGTGCTATTATTGCAAAAACTGCTGAAATTAACTAAATAATGCCAATATTGGCTAATTTATGAAATAATTAAATCCTAAAGGAATTAAAATAGGATATAAATAACATATTGATTAAGAAAATGATTCGAAATTATTTATAACATCATTTATGCATAATTATGAATAATTATGGAACATAAAATATTAAATGAACAAGAAAAGAATTTGATAAAACTAAGGAAAATTATGAAAAAATATCAATTACTGCAAAGAGTGATTTTAAAAGTAGATATGCAATTTTGAAAACAATTTGAGGAAAAATTGGGTATCAACACACTCCAAAAACGAGGGGACTATCTGTATACGGTTAAAACCGGGACCACCTGATTTTACTATTTTACCTAGACCTGGAGGTTGTATCGAAGGACGGTCTCGTAACGGAACAGACAAAATCACGAGGATAAGATATCGAGTTCAGAATCGAGGTACCGGTCAAGATTGAGACTAGTAGCAATCAAAGCCAAATGAGACAGAGATCGAGTAAGGTCGAAGATAGCATGATAACGGAAATGTGAGATATCCGTGACAGGTCGAAAATCATGGCGGAGATCTCGGAACGGATCCAATCACGAACTGCAAACTCGCTAATCATGAGATTTCCTTATGTAATTAGAGTTATACCATAATTATAATTCTCTCTTCTTGCTTACACTTTTGTCTATCCGATTGTTATATTTTAACTGTTCTTGCATCAACCAGTTTGAGGGTATCCAAACTCGAGGGCTGAGTTCCATTATGACATTGGTTTGCTTTTGTATTATGTTATTTACCTTCATATTTATCAATTAGTATTGAGTGAAATCACGTATCCTTAAAACCACATTATATGTTTAATTGTTATCCAATTTTAAGGGTAAACAACTTTATTGAATTCCAACTTGGTTAATATCTTTTCACTCGTGTAATTTATATTTTCTTTGTATATGCTTAGTTTCTTTTACGTTGATGCAGAATAATAAATGGATCTATACTCTAGCCATCTTTCGGTTTTCTTAATTCATCACCTTTTAACAGTAAAAATGTCTATTGAGTTGTGCTAAGTCTTATAAAAGTACGTATGTTATTGCATTCTACTTCTACTAGTGACTTTTATATGACATTTTAAAAAATACCGAAAATTTACCGAAGCGTAACCGAAGAGAAACCGACATGATTGAGACGGTTCGAAAAATTTAATTTTGATTATACATAATAGAATAATCGAAAAATTAGTATGATACAAATTTTATAAAATAATCGGCTGAAACGAACCATTGACCTCCTAATTGCAGTCAACTCAACATAAATACATCTGTTTTGGCGATCATAAAGTTTTCAGAACTAACCAAAATACTAGAATAACATAAGGCTCTCATACAAAATTATGACTGTAAGTACCAAAACGCTGTGAAAATATTTTATTTGAACAATTGATTACGATGCAGACCTCAATTGATCAACCAATAATCACGCACAACCTTAATCCAAAATTAGTTAGTGTTAATTATGTGAATTCTCTGTATCCGTATTTCATTCCATTACATAAAAATCCATTTGTTTTCAGGTGAGTGTTGGCTAAACATGTCCTACTGATTTAATTCATATCATTGTAAGATTAATTTTCTAGTGATTATCAACCATTTGTTATATTAAAATGTGTCACGACCCCAAATCCTAACAGGTCGTGATGACGTCTATCGTGGAACTAGGATAGCCAACCATCACATAACTACCTATTCGTTCGATTATAGTAATTCACAATTCAATAATAAACAACAACATATCATAAAATAAATTCTTTAAGTCTTAGCGCCTCAATAATAGTCTAAACAACTCTAAACAAAATCTCCCAAGACTGGAGTCAACATGGTCATGAGCATTTACGAAATAAAACCAACTCTAGTAATGCCTTAAATAAAGTCTAGGAATGAAATGTTAAAACTAAATAAGGAAGGGAAATGGAGAAGCTGTTGACGCTGGACAACTACCTCGAAATCCCGTAAGTTGCTGATAACGAACTCGGACGACTACTGCTCCGAATCAATACCTGGATCTGCACACAGAGGTGCATGGAGTAATGATGAGTATGCCAACTCAGTAGTAATGAACATAAATCACAGTATGAGAAATACGAAACACGCAGCACAGATACACCAATTCACAAAAACAGTTTTCCAGAAATCCTTTGGGTACCTGCGCTCACTGGGGGTGTGTATAGACTCCGGAGGGACTCCTACAGCCCAAACGCTATAACAAGCCACAACATGGCATAAATCACACACAATATTGGCCCGCAGCCTCTCTCATATCATATCATCCTCACAACATAGGCCCGCAACCTCACTCAGTCAGACACTCACATCATGCCATTCAGACCATAAATATACCGGGTTCTCGACTCAAAAATAGTGTTTCATTTTTCAAGAAATAGTATCAAAATACTCTGAGTGTCAAAACAATTTATCAAGAAAAGACTGAGTGAAAATCATAACATATCAGTGAGGAAAATAGTAAAAACAGCCCCAAGGGGTAAACAGATCGGCACTAGGCCCCAAGTCACCATAGGTATTCATCAAATATATAAGTTCGAAAACCGTTTTCCAGAAATTCTTTGAAACAAGTATAATATCAATATATCTCAGTAAAAATCAGTTTGAAAAACGAAGTGAATCGTAGTCAAAACTCAGTAAAATCATCATAATTCTGCCCCTCGGGCCATAATCATTTCTCGTAACAATTTCCCTCAGTATCAGCCCATCAGGAAACCTCACAGTCACTCAGTATTAGCCCATCATGCAACCTCACAATCACTCAGTATCAGCCCCGCGTGCAACATCACTCATTAGGTACCTGCGCTCACTAGGGGTGTGTATAGCCTCCGGAGGGGCTCCTACAACCCAAACGCTATAACAAGACACAACATGGCATAAATCACACACAATATTGGCCCGCAACCTCTCTCATATCATATCATCCTCACAACATAGGCCCGCAACTTCACTCAGTCAGACACTCACATCATGCCCTTCAGGCCATAAATATACCGGGTTCTCGACCCAAAAATAGTGTTTCATTTTTCAAGAAATAGTATCAAAATACTCTGAGTGTCAAAACAATTTATCAAGAAAAGACTGAGTGAAAATCATAACATATCAGTTAGAAAAATAGTAAAAACAGCCCCAAGGGGTAAACAGATCGGCACTAGGCCCTAAGTCACCGTAGGTATTCATCAAATATATAAGTTCGAAAACCGTTTTCCAGAAATCCTTTGAAACAAGTATAATATCAATATATCTCAGTAAAACTCTCGGTAAAAATCAGTTTGAAAAACGAAGTGAATCGTAGTCAAAACTCAGTAAAATCATCATAATTCTGCCCCTCGGGCCATAATCATTTCTCGTAACAATTTCCCTCAGTATCAGCCCATCAGGCAACCTCACTGTCACTCAATATTAGCTCATCAGGCAACCTCACAATCACTCAGTATCAGCCCCGCGGGCAACATCATTCATTAGGTACCTGCGCTCACTGGGGATGTGTACAGACTCCGGAGGGGCTCCTACAGCCCAAACGCTATAACAAGCCACAACATGGCATAAATCACACACAATATTGGCCCGCAGCCTCTCTCATATCATATCATCCTCACAACATAGGCCCGCAACCTCACTCAGTCAGACACTCACATCATGCCCTTCAGGCCATAAATATACCGGGTTCTCGACCCAAAAATAGTGTTTCATTTTTCAAGAAATAGTATCCAAATACTCTGAGTGTCAAAACAATTTATCAAGAAAAGACTGAGTGAAATTCATAACATATCAGTGAGGAAATAGTAAAAACAGCCCCAAGGGGTAAACAGATCGGCACTAGGCCCCAAACATGGCTTACAACCCAAATCATATCAAAATATATCAATACTATTAAGCATAAGCTTAAAAATCGGGTTCGCAACTCAATAGTTGCCTAAATATGGAATATATTTCCAAAGTTCCAATCTTTGCATTCCAAAACCCGTAAAAGGATGCAGAGTCCGGGATTTCATACTCTCAGGACAGGATTTCAAGACATTACTTACCTCAAACTAGCCCGGAAACTATTCCGCAATACGCTTGCCTCTCGAATCAACTCTCGAGTGATCCAAATCTACCAAGTTTATCATCAAATTATTCTTAAGGAATGAATTCCAATTGAAAAATATCAGTTTTAGCTCAAAACCCGAAATTTGCTAAAACCCGACCCCCGGGCCCGCGTCTCGGAACTCAGAAATTTTTATACCAAACTGTTCTTCGTCATCTCACGAGTCCGTACATATAAAGAAGGCGAAATCGGAGTTCGTTTGACCCCTCAAATCGACCCCTAAAGGTCTCATAATCTCAAGCCTTAACCCCACCTTTTCTACCGATTTTCATGAATTAAACACTGGGATTATGTTCCTTAATCGCCTATAATCGTGGTTTAAGGTCCAAAATACTTACTTCTATGATGAACACTGATTTTCCCTCTTCAAAATCGCCTCAAAAGCTTCTTTCCGTTCAAAAATGGTGTTAAGATAGGTTAGGGTCGCGGAAGGGTTTTAATTTAACTGCCCAGGGATTTCTTCATCGCGATCGCGGAAGGACCCACGCAATCGCGAAGAGCAACCTCGCTGACCCCCAATTCTATTCACTGCGATCACAACATATGCCATGCGATCACGATGCTTAAACCTCCTAACCTATGCGATCGCATAGGGTAATTTCAATTGCCTCGTCGTCACTCCAGGTTCTTCTATGCGATCGCGACCCTGGACCTGCGATCGCGATGCACAACCTCACCACTCAACGCGATCATATCCCTTACCCTGCGATCGCGAAGAGTAATTTCACCCTTTCCCCCAACACGCCTACGCGATCGCGAATGAATCCTTGCGATCGCGTACAAGGACACCAGCAACAACACATCAGATTTTTCAGCAGATTCCTAAGGCCAAAATGCCCGTAACCACCCGAAATCAATCCCGAGCCCCTCGGGACCCCAACCAAACATACTAACACGTCATAAATGATCATTCAAACTTATTTTCACCCTCGGAACACCAAAACTAACATCAAAACACCAAAATCTAATCGGATTCAAGCCTAAGAACTTTGAAATTTCTACAATCCACCAACGATGTCGAAACTATAAAAAACAACTCCAATTGACCTGAAATTTTGCAGACATATCCAAAATGATATTACGAACCTGTTCAAACTGTCGGAATTCCATTTCGACCCCGATAGCCTATTTTCCACTGCCGACCGGAAATCGCCAAAATAACTTTCGCCAATTCAAGCCTAATTCTACACCGGACATCACAAAATTATTCTGAACACACTCCTAAGCCTCAAATCACCTAATGAAGCTATCCGAGCCATAACATTTGCATTCTGAGGTCGTTTACCAATAAGTCAACTCTTAGTTGACTTTTCCCACTTTAAGGCTATTTTTAAAGACTAAGGGTGTGTTTGGTATAAAGGAAAATGTTTTCCATGGAAAATGTTTTCCAGGAAAATGTTTTCTTGGAAAACAAGTAGTAATCTTATTCATTTTCTTGTGTTTGGTACGCAAATCAAGGAAAATATTTTTTCAAGAGTATTCGTAAATAATTTTGATCCAATAAACATGCGGCCATAAACTTTCGAACCAACAACCTTCCGAACCCACAAATTTCATAAACTTCTAAACCGCAAAACTTTCGAAATCGCGAAATTTCAAACCCGTAAACGTTATAATTTCTAAACCCGTAAACTTCGAAACACATAAACCTCCGAACTCATATCTTTAGAACTTGTAAAATTTTGAACCCGTAAGCCGAAAGATGAAAAAAGTAAAATTGAAAATATATATATAAAAAAAAATCTCGGGGTGGGGAGGGAGGGGGCAGGGTGGGGGTGCAGAAAAAAAATAGAAATTTTAAATTACAAAAAAAAGTTAAAATTTTTTTTTGTCCGAAGTGGGGCAGGGGTGTGGGGGTGCAGAAAAAAAAGTAGAAATTTTAAAATTACAAAAAAAGTAAAAAAAAAAANAGAAAATTGGAAAACATTTTCCGGAAAATGTTTTCCTTCGTACCAAACACACCCTAAGTGACTAAACTCTCACCACAACCATTCCGATTTCAAGCTTACTAACTCAAACACATCAATAACAGTATAACCAACTTATAACAGATCAATAACAGTAATTATAATACAAGTTCTACGTAACGACAGATCGGGTCGTTACAAAATGCAAATCTCAAATTAACTAAAATAATTTATGATACATCCATGCTTCATTCTGCATGTTTATCCCTTTTAGCTAGCCAAGTAAATATCCCAGATTAATTTGACTTGAGTTAAAAGGAGTTGCTTTAACTTGTAGAAGTGAACTCTAGTTAGCTATGGTTGGCAGGCATAATGAACCATGGAAATCTACCGTTGACCTATTTCTGGGTTCATTTATATTAAGAATTAAGAAACAACAGATTCATGTGATTTCGTATTTATCTATTCATTGCTTTAATTTAATGTAGGCCGTCTTGCCACTTCCCAACTCTCTTCTCTGACCAAAAGTTGCTGGAAACAAGCAAAAGCCAGACTTAACAACATTTTATTTTTATGTAGATATGGACGTGAGACGTACTCCTCCTTTTTAAAAAGAATAATTATTTGATTCTTTGGCTAAATTTAAGGGCCGGTTTGGCCATTAATTATTTTACTTTTTTCTGAAACCAGTGTTTGGCCATAATACTTTTAATTTTCCCTTGAAAATGAATTTCGGAATTTTCGAAAATTTTAAAAACTCTCAAAAATTGTTTTTCAAAATTTTCACTTCACATCACTAACAAAAATTCAAAAACAATCCAAAATTGTGTTCATGTCTTAACACAACTATAATTTTTAAATACCATTTTTACTTTAAAAATATTTCACTTTTTTTCGAAAAGTTTCAATTCTTATGTCCAAACGCCCACTGAATATGAAAACATTTGACAGGATATTCATCATTTTGTGTCATAAACCTAACATGACAGTGCATAGCCCATTCAATCCATAATTTTTTTTTCTCCCTTTCGAATTCAACCTATAACCTAATACCAACAATATAATATTATTTGCAATCCATGATTGAGGATTCTTTTGATTCATATCAATTGTTCCTTTAGAGAAATTAATACCGATCTTTGTGACTGATACCAGTCGTTATATATAGTCTGAACATGTGAAATGAAAACCAAAGATCCTATACACTAGCTCATTTCTTTGCATTATTGACGAGGAACTCAATTGGTTCATAAAAAATAGCTTGTCAGAGTTTCTCTATTTTCTGTGTTATCATTCACTATTTTGGCGACACAACAATAACAACCCAGTAATAATCTCATTAGTGGAGACTGGGGAGGATAAAGTATACGCAGATCTTACCCATACCCCGGAAGCATAGAAAGGTATTTTCAGGAGACCCTCGGATCAGAGACAAAAGATTTGTAACAACAACATAAACCAGACATGATATCGACACTGTAAGAGACAACAAATAAGTGGAAGGACAATAATTATGTAATAATAAAAATTGAAAAAAAAATAGTGTGATGAAACAAAAATCGCTAGCAGTCCTAAACAAAATATTATCAGACTAGCCGGAACAATGGGGAAAAAACGCTCAACTACCCCTAACCTAACACCCTAATGCTCGACCTCCGCACCTCCCTATCCAGGGCCATGCCCTCGGAAATCTGAAGCTGCACCATATCCTGCCTGATCACCTCGCCCCAATACTTCTTAGGCCGCCCTCTAACTCACCTCGTACCTGTCAAATCCAACCGTTCACACCTCCTAATCGGGGCATCTAGGCTCCTCCTCCGCATGTGCCCGAACATTCTAAGCGTCACTCCCCGCATCTTGTCGTCCATGGGATCCACACCCACCCTCTCTCGAATATCTTCATTCCTAATCTTATCCAGCTTAGTGTGCCCGCACATCCATCTCAACACCCTCATTTCAGCTACTTTCATCTTCTGGATATGAGAATTCTTGACTAGCCAACACTCAGCCCCATACAATATGGTTGGTCTAACCACCGCTCTATAGAACTTCACTTTAAGTTTCGGTGGAACCTTCTTGTCACACAGGACTCCAGACGCTAACCTCCATTTCATTCACCCCACCCCGATATGGTGCGTGACATCCCCGTCGATCTCCCCAGATCCCTGGATAATTTACCCTAGTTACTTAAAACTCTCTCTCTTAGGGATGACTTACGAGTCAAGCCTCACCTCCACGTTCGCTTCCCCCGACACATCGCTGAACTTGCACTCCAAATATTCCGTCTTGGTCCTACTCAACTTGAAACCTTTATACTCCAGGACCTTCCTCCATATCTCCATTCTCTCATTAATGTCGCCTCTCATATCATCAATCAGAACCATATCATCAACGAACAACATACATCATGGCACCTCCCCTAGAATATGGTGTGTCAGTGCATCCATCACCAGGGCAAATAAGAATGGGCTGAGCACAAATCCTTGGTATAACCCTATAACCACCGAAAAAGGCTTTGAGTCACCTCCCACAGTTCTAACCCGAGTCTTAGCTCCATCATACAAATCCTTTATCGCCCTAATATAAACTACTGGCATAACTTTCACCTCTAGGCATCTCCAAAGAACGTCCCTAGGGATCTTTCCGTACGCCTTCTCTTGATCAATAAACACCACGTGAAAATCCCTCTTCCTATATATGTACTGTTCCACCAACCTCCTGATAAGGTGGATAGCTTCTGTAGTAGAACAAACCCGACATGAACCCGAACTGGTTTTATGATATAGACATATCCCTCTTTACCCTCCCTTCCACCATCCTCTCTCAAACTTTCATGGTATGACTTAATAACTTAATATCCCTGTAGTTGTTACAATTCTGGGTATCCTCTTTGTTCTTGTACATCGGGATCATCGTACTCCACCTCCACTCATCTGGAATCCTCTTTTTCCTAAAAATAACATTAAACGACTCAGTCAACCACTCCAAGCCTGCTCTACCCACATACCTCCAAAATTCTACTGGAATCTCGTCTGGTCCGATCGCTTTGCCCCGACTCATATTACACATTTCTCCCACGACCTCCTCCACCTTAATACGCCTACAATACCTAAAGTCTTGGTGACTATCGGAGTGCCCCAATTCCCCTAACACGATATTTTTGTCCCCCTCTTCATTCAGAAGTCTATGAAAGTGCGACTGCCATCTCTGCTTAATCTGGGCCTCTTCCATCAATACAAGACCTTCCTCGTCTTTGATGCACCTAACTTGATCCAGATCACGAGCTTTCCTCTCTCGCTCTCTCTTTGGCCAGCCGAAATAACTTCTTGTCACGACCCAAATTTCCAACTTTAGGAATCGTGGTGGCGCCTAACACCACACTTGCTAGGCAAGCCAATGTTAGAATTCCATTAACTAATTTCCTTTGATTATTTACTTATGCATAAACAAATGAATGTAAAGTAAAATTAATTTAAATAATTTCCAACGAAATAGTCCAAATATAAAATAACAAGCAATCAAATAAAACGAACCACGACTAAGTGTGTAAATATATCTAAGACTACCCCAGGGTCTGGTGTAACAATTCACGAACTACTAAAGAATACTACAAATACTGGGTTGAAAGAAATAATGTAACTGTTCTGAATAAAATAAAACAGCGTTTATGAAAATAGGAGAAGACTATCGGGATCTGCGAATGCCGGCAGATATACACCGTGTCTCCAAATAAATGAATAGCTGCTCTAAATATCTCTACTGCTAGTTGGTACCTGGATCTGCACAAAAGAGTGCAGAGTGTAGTATCAGTACAACCGACCCCATGTATTGATTAAGTGCCGAGCCTAACCTCGACGAAGTAGTGACGAGGCTACGACGGGGCATTAACAAAATATAACCTGTGACAATAATATATACGGTAGCAATAAAACAATTCTACACGAACAAGAAAAAAATATAATCGAGACAATAAATATAAAGCGAGAAGGAAATCTAAACAAATAATTAAGTACTGCAACAACAATGAAATAACTCAGCCGCTTTTTCCAGGCCTCAACTATGACAACTCTCAAATAATTTCCAAGTTTCCAAACTTTAACTTTAAAAAGTAGTGCCAAAATATGAAAAATAGTAATATAAAATGGTAGTTTTCAAATCTTTGTTTTTCTTTGAAAATCATTAAAAATATAATTGTCCTCCATTATTGCTCCTTGTTGCGGCGTGCAACCCGATCCCACCATACATATCATATCAATTTATTCACCCGTATCACAATCAATTTATTTACCCGTATCACAATAAATAATCCCCCCTTATCACAACCCCCTTATCACAACACTTTTATTTCAACAGATTTCAAATAGAAAATAGTATAGCTCATAAGCTTCAACCAATATCATTTCACAATAAAACCAACCAGAATATATGTAAATACCGTAACACTGTCAACCCAACTCAATATTTATGTACTATGATAGAATCAAGAGAAGCCGCCAACACTTTTAACACACTTGCAACAACCATTGGCAATAATCGATTGAAATCAAATAGGCACGTAAACCTCAACAATCATAAAACAGTTAAACTGTTATTCTCATAACTTCCTTAATATTATCAAAAATGAAACCAATAGGAACATAAATAAATAAATAAATAAATATATATATATGCCTCATAGAAACAATGCCAAACTACTCAACCGTTTTATACCACAAGAGAACCAAATAAACAACCAATACTCTTTTCAAATAACCACAGTAATATTTAACAACAAAAATAACCAAGCCAACTAGTCATAGAAACAATAATGAACATAGAACAATCAAGACAAACATCAATTAAGTTGGGAACGAGAAAGAGATCATATTTATCAGGCAAATTGGGTGGTGCATAGATACTCGTCACCTCATCTATACACCACACCCAGGCATTTCACATAGCAAACAAGTGGGGATTCCTATTCCCTCAAGTCAAAGTTAGACCAAACACTTACCTCAATTTCGTAGGCCACTCATAGCTTAATCATAGCTTTTCCTTTAGAATCTTGCTCTAACATGCTCGAATCTAATCATAATTAACTAAATATCATTAATTAAGGCTAAAGGAACTAACTTTATTGAAAATTATATTTTTCCTAAGTTTTCTATAAAAAAAATGAAAACCCGACCCCGGACCCGCTTGGTCCAAACTCAAGGTTCGGACCAAATTACGTTTACCCATTCACCAACGAATCCAAATATACAATTAGTTTCGAAATCCGACCTCAATAAGAGGTAAAGATCCAATTTTTACAAAATTTCCTAATTCTACCCAAACCCTCAATTTGTACCATGAAAATTCTTAGTTTTTGATTTAAAAGTGATGAAACAATGAGTAATTGAAAGAGTAAAGTTTAGAATTGATCACCTATGACTTGGAGATGATATTTGGTGAAGAAATTTGTTCATAGGGCTATGGGGTTCGAAAATTTAAAGAAGAAGAAGTCTGCACGTTATATATATATTTTTCTGCCAGCTATTCTACCTCGTTTCTCGTGCCAAACGATCCCGAAACTCTATTTTATGTGTCCAATGGATTCCTTGTAAAATTCTAGTTAATTTAGACTTTTGAATCATTCAATTTGACCTTATAATGAAGGAGATATGTAGGTTTTAATATTTGCAAATAGTGCAGATTTTTAATACACAGTCACTGATAATTTCGTAATTAACCTGAAAATTTTGGCAACCTTAGTAAAATGACCATAAAATCCTCATACGATGTCCAAATTCGATGATTCTTTTTGCTACAGGTCCGTAATTACGATAAGGATCTAATACTTCATTCAAAATAGAAATCAGAGCTTATTTGTTCAATATGATATCATTTGTGCTTGAAGAAACGACGTCGAAGCATAAGAAAGAACGAGCGTAACACAACCCAAACCTATTTGAAACTCACCCGAGCTCTCGGGGCTCTAAACCAAACATGCACGCAAGTCTAAAATCATCATACGGACTTGCTCGTGCGATCAACTCATGAAAATAACATGTAAAACTATGAATTAAACCTCAAAACTCATTATTTTTCTCACGAACACTTAAAGTTTACTATTTATCAATCGGACGTCCGAATCACGTCAAACAAATTTCGATTTTTACCAAATTTCACAGGCAAGGCCTAAATATCATAACAAACCTGTATCGAGCTCCGGAACCAAAATACATGCCCGATACCAATGGTTTCACACATTAATTCTTTTCTTTATTTTATAAATATTTCAGCAAAATAATTTCTTTCAAAAATTGATTTCTAAGGCTTGGGACCTCGAAATTCATTTTCGGGCACACACTGCATCCCATATTTTACTGCGGACTTCCCGGGATCGTCAGAACACAGATCCGGATCCGTTTACTCAAAATATTGACCAAAGTCAACTATAATCAAATTTAAATTCACGTCTGGACTGCGCACGCGAATCGATGTATTTAAAATTGGTCTTTTTATGGCTATTAAGCCTAGAACAGAGTCTAAATTCATAAATGACCCCTTGGGTCATCACACTCCTTGTCCCCACCTTTACCCCAGTTCCTCATGCAGCCGCCCAAACACAGCAGTCTTAGCCTCCGGGACCGCTAATTTCTCCTCCCTCCTAGCTTCCTTATATCTTTCTTTGTTCTCTATCCTATGCTCCTCGTTGGTGTCGCGAGGTTCACATTGCGATCACCTTACAATCCTCACACAACCCCTTATCACACATCTTGAGGAGAAGATAACCAATCTGAGTCTTAGCCACCATATTGCGTAAAGTAATCAAATGCTCCTCCTTTTTCAGAAAAATGAAGTTCACGATCACCAACTCAAAAGCTCTAGCAAAATCCAATATTGAAGTACCTTGTAACGACCCAGCCGGTCGTTTCGTGTGTTGGGACTCCGTTCCCGTGAATGACTCTTCCCATAGAAATTACTCGTGCCTTATGACTTGTGTGGGCCGGTAGTTCGAGATTCGGAAGTGTTTTGGCCAGTTCAGGAACACTTGGTTCCTGAAGGCTAGCCTATTTGGCTGATTTTGGTTCCGAGCAGCATTTTGAGCAAACGACCTCGGAATCGAGTTCTGACAGCTCCAGCAGCTCCGGATGATGATTTCGTACTTGGGAGTGTGTTCGCCTCGGGTCACTGATGACCCGGCAGTATTTCAGCACCTGAATTGGAATTCAGGATTTCATGTGATTTGGAATTCAGCCTGGAATTG